>JABSMS010016066.1:0-12167 GCA_018902275.1 Aleiodes sp. PSUC_FEM 10030003
ATCTCTTTTATTCCTCACCTTCTTCATCATCCACTCGATTACAGGTAGAGAATAAAGTCATTCATTTTTTTTGCGCAAAGAATTGAGAGAAGCGAAGAAATTAAGTGGAATAATGAAGTGATGAAAAAAAAATGTAAGAATTAATTTAACGAAAGATGATTTGACAGTAATTTTTATTTATTATTCTTTCGCTGCATGAAGTCATGGATATTATTATGTTTATGATTCTATTTTTTTGGTTATGACATTAATACCAATACACTCAGTTGTATTGGTATCTCTAGTGTGTTCATGCAAACATCATAATCCTCACAATAAAATCACAACTGATTTATCTACCAATAAAAGCCCTATTGGAAACATATGTTTTGTACTGTGCTGCCAAAACCGGTTGCGCGTTTTATATTTGTATTATGTTGCTCTAAGCCAAGCCAAGTTGTGTGCACAAGAGACAACGGAAAAGGTAGTGTATATCAACACAGAGTGAGCCGTGATAAAGAGAAAGAGAGAGAGGGGAGAATCATTGAATCATGCGCTCGAGATTTAAATTAGTAGCCGTAAAATTTCATGAGGATCTTCGTTGAGGGGAAAAAAAGAGAACAGGGGCTTGACGCCTTGCGTATATATTTTTGAGACATTGTAAAGGATAAACTTTCACTTTTATTCAAGAGAGAAAATGAGAAGAATAAATGCGTGTATTTTGTTTCAATTTGAATAAATATTGTTCATCTTTATTCTCTCCTCCAAGTTTTTAGTTTCGTGGATTAAACGTTTCACATAAAATTAAAGAAATTGAGACGGGATTATTTACACTGGTTTGGGTGAAGAGGCTTTTCTCAAGTCATTTTTATACTTTTTTCATTGATTTTTTTTAAAAGACAGTATATTTTTATTTCCTTTCCACTAACCGGCTGAGGCAGTTTCAATGGCTTACGCGAACAAGTTCCTCCAGTGGCGCCCGTCATAATTTTTAATTATGTTTATAATTACGAGGAATAAGTGGTGGTGAGGGAGGAAAAGAGGGCGGAGGGGTTAGAAGACTCGTTAGGCGAGTTAGTGAAAATTTGCGAATAAATTCTGGGCTACACAGCCTCCTCTTTTTTATTCTCAAATGTGATCCAGGCGTTCTGTTTAAATTATGATGGACGGAAATATGAAGAAAACGAGGGAGATAGGGAGTGAGAGGCCATTGAATTTAAAAGGCCTTTCTGGGAGCATTTTGATCAGCTGAGTCTCGTTTGTGCAGACTAGTATATCACCATTTCCGGTTTATTACAGTATTACCATGAATCGTCCACTTCAGTTTCATTACGTTTTTTTTAGGTTCATGAAGTGAATCAACTCAATGATTTGATGGTACAAGATGAATAAACGTTCTGCATTTTTTCTTTTTTTTCGTTCACTTGGCTTTTATGTGTTCTGAGAAAGAACGTGGCTTCTGTTTCCTGTCATCTTATCATTTGACCTTTCATTGATTAATTTACAGTGGTGACTTCCTAATTTTATCAGCACAAAGATATGATTTCTTCGGAAGAAACTACAAAATGATGAGCGAAGAATCCCCACTCGTAGCTAAAATCTGAGCGTAATTGACACTGCACATGCGCGTGACCGTTTCCATGGTTACGCGCATGCGCAGGGAATTATTCAGCCTCGTAAGTGTATACTACGCATGCGTCAGCTCTACTCACTTTGAGCCGATTGGCTCACAGGAAAATAATAGGAAGCGCATGCGCATTATCTAGTTTGTCACATCTTCAAAAAACACGTAAAAGATTTTTCTTCTCCTCTTGTAGATATTCCCCGTCTTACATCACGCGAAAAGAAGCGGAATGTTTCTGCATTCTGCAAGATTAAACAAATAAAAATATAGATTATTTTATTTATTAGCTTGCAAAGTTATCAACCGAGGAGAGCAAAAAGTTAATGACGCATATTCAAGTTTTTTCATCAAAATTCGCCTCATAATTTATCCAGTTTTCCTGCAGGATATTTCATGAATGTTGAATAATGTAACACTAATAATTTCAATCACAAATAATCAACACTGCACTTGAATTTCTGGAATTAATTTTCCAATTTAAAATACATTTTCAATAATAATGATGAAATTTATAGTCATAATAAAATTAACGTCCATCCACATTTTGATTACATCTGAATAAGTAAATAATATTGAATTGTTAAATACATACAGGCTTTTCTATAAATTCGTTAATGTTAAAATTCATGTTTGCATTATACAGTATTGACCGATATATGCGTAATACCGTGAAAATTAAATTGCCCAGAGGTATTCTGATATTATCATACGTGGATTATCACCCTTGAAACAATTGTTGAATTGTCAACATTTCATTGACGCTAACATCCGGTCGTAACTTTTTAAAATCATAATGACGTACATAAAAATTTTTTTCATTGTAACCGGATAATTTTCGCGGTAAACAGTTGAGGATTGTGGAAAAAAATAACAGTTTTTAAAGGGAGCGGGCTGGGGGAGGGAAGGGACATGGAAGAAGAAAATAAATGTGTGGAAATTGTATGATTCAAGGTCGCGTTAGTGTGCCGATGAGGAGTCCACGGCCGGACATGCAGTGTTGGAAACACTGCGGGTGTCCTTGGCGGGGGGCACCGATCTCAACTGCATGGACCCGGGCACGAGCGTCCGCCCACCAGACAGTCGGCGTGTGTGTAGAACCCACCTTTGCTTCGTTTGCACACCCGGACCCGTCCTCCTCCATCTCACTCACTCATTTCTGGTGTTTTTACATATTTTTTTGTTTCTGCTCTTTTTCCCTTCTCTTCGCTTTATTTCCCCCTGCTGCATCTTTTCAACCTTGCAATATACACAGACTCCGTTATTATACCTGGGGGCCTAAGATAAACTCCCTCTTGGGTCACGTACAATTCTACAGACTATTTCAATTTTGTGATTTCTTCTTGAAAAAATTTACGATTGAAGGAAATGAGAGATAATATTTCGCAAAATAAATAATTATTGTTCAGATTCTTCTCTTACCATTAGGTACATTAATAAATTTCTTCAGAATACATCAATAAATGACGTTATAATTTCTGGAAGCAGAGAATTCCAAAATGAAATAACAGGTATTAGATAAGAGTCTTCATACATCTCACTGTATTGACTAGTCTGAGTTACGCATCGTTGAAAAGAAGTGGAGAAAAGGAATAACAGCGAAGGAGGTGAACGTTGAATTCCGGAGGTATTGAATTATGGAGTCGGCCCTGTATTTCCATATTAAAAATATCTTTTGCGCTGAATTTAAATCATCCTTCAATTAGAGAATTATAGATTCACCGAGGATCCCGATTTTTCCACCTCATTAAAGTTTTTTCACGAATTAATTTTGAGTGTACTCATACATCTATTCATGAGTGAAATTTACACTGAGACAAAAAGTAATCTCGGCTCGCAAGTACTAGTAATAATATTCAATTCAATAATTCTACTCGGAAATAAAAAAATCGCCTAATGCATTACATTAACCATTCCTCTCTCTCTATTGGTCTTTCTCTCTAACCATGGGAATATGAGAGCAGGTGGACGACACGTTGGAGAGATAACGACATGCCGGGAGGTGCACGCGCTACCACAGATTAACTATATTCAAGATTAACTCGATCCAATTGAAACTATACAGACTCCCAATGCGTTATGAGCACACAACAACATGCATAGTTGAAGGTGTGCCTGGTAGTCAGGTGGCTATGCCATCTCTTTCTTATTTCTTTCTTTACTTTGATATTTTATTTGTTTTTCACCGCAAAATGTTGGTGAAACGAGTGTCGAGCACGCGCACGAGTAAATTTATCCTCTATGAAGGCTAAAAAAATGGGAGTACACAAAAAAAAGGAAAAGGATAAAATAAAGAATAAGAGGAAAAAAGGTGAAATGGAGAGCGTTCGATAAGTCTTGAGCGATTCAGAAGGAGTGAACACGCAAGAGCCCAACGAGAAACTTCTATAAACACGTGGAGGTGTGGACTCCCTATATTTTTCCTTATCTTGAGTACTTGCTACAACGCGTCCAGCAGTCTGACAGTTTACCATCCCGCGCGTAACCCGCACAACCAGGTATACACACACAAGAAGTAAAATTGACTTGCAACTATCGTTCTTTATTTTTTCTTTATGTGCACAGTATAAATTTGACACGAGGGAGTTACGATTAGATAAGACATAAATGTAATCTATAATCATACTCAGCAATTCCTTAGTTTGTCATCGATGTATATATAATAATTGCTCTATTTCTCACTCTCGCTGTCTTATCTACTTAATTTGTGCCACATGAGTATTAAACTCATTTAATAATTTATCTAAATTCCTTGAAGAAAAAGAAAAATATGAAATTGCATTGAATTGTTATTGTGGATAATGCATTTTAAGAATATCAGTGAAAATGAATTCATTAGTGATAATATTATTTGTAATTGATAATAATTTCGTATAAATAATATTATCGTGCTTGGAATTATTGTATTGTAATATTCTTATTTCCAAGCAAAAGTAAATTCACGAAGTAATAATATTTATTCTACTATTAAAAGCCGATTTATTTATGGTTTTCACTCGAGTTAGGCTCGAATTGTTGGGCGATGAGTGTCATCAACATTCCTATTTTTTACCGCATTTTTTGTTCGGTTCTATTCCATGGATTCCATTATATATCAAATATCTTTGAATTCATAATTCCTACGTCCATCGAATAAACAGTATACTATCAGGAGAAGAGGCGAAGGAAATTCTTAGAATACTCCCACGCACTTACTCGACGAGAAGAAATATTAATTTCAGTGAGGCTCTGGAGATTTAGAACGGTGCAGAATAGTTCTTTAATGAAACTTTTTTGCAGATCTCGCTTCACTCGGTGAGGAAGGTTCTCATAGATTCAATAAACTACAATGATTGACTTTTTCAATTCTGAAAGAACGACCGTTTTTATACAGAGGAAAAAATCGAAATGGTAGTCTAATTCCATCTAAGAAAAAAAATGGAGGAGGTGACCTTTTAAAATGCACTGTCTAAACATGTTTCGACACAGGAGCATACTCTTGACTTTAATAACGCAGGGATTTTTTACAATGCGAGAAATCAATATGAATTACATTCATCTGAAATGTTTTTCATAAAGTCCAATAAAATGCGATGAATTATATCCAGGACTGTGATGAATTTCAAAAGATTCGTGCTCAATTAATTCAAAATGATTCAAATTTTAAACCATCATAGAAAAAACAGTAATAAAAAAATAAAATGGTGGAAAGAAATTGTTATTGCAGGTTTTGTTTAGTAAGATATCGCTTATTGAATGGATAAAATTTTATTGGTGGTAAATATATGTTCCTCCAATTTCAATAAAACAAATCCCCTCCATCTCTGTGTAAGAGGGATGAAAACAGTGAGGGAAATAACACGATATCAAAGTATCAGTGTAACTACCGTCCGTGAAGCTATTCGGTCTCAAGCCTACTCTCACAGAATGAGAACCCTGAGCAATGAGCTCTCCTCTGTCTCTTGGGTACTGAGGGAGACTCTCCCGCATACGCAATATCGCAATTACACTTCCATTACGACCTCAGCGTCATGAACGATTTATCGATCCTGCTTATTACCCCCCTTTAGCTCGTAGTGCGATTGCCCTCAACTCATGTCCTTCCTTTCTCTCTCCCGCAATAACTTTATCTACCTTCTCTCTTCTATCTCAGAGCCCATTATTCTGACCTGCGTGTGATTGACCTCCACAAGTCATCGCTTTAGAACGAATCAAATTCAATGTCGAGGATCGAATGAAATTCATCTTATTATTGCTTTTTCTCAAATCGTAAAATACAAAGTGTTTTCAATTAATCGTGGTCTTGCATTGATTTGAAATTTAAAGGCCATTCTCTAATTTTACCCAGGCGGGGCTCTCAATTCTCAGCGAAAAATTAGGGGAACTCGGAATAACACGGGGAACATGCGCATTAATGAGGTTATCATAACCTCAAAAAAAAGTTTCACCAGAAAAATTGGCTTCTCTCGCGCATTATTTCACTGGAAGTGAGGGGCAAACGTTTTTCCCTCCAGAGAGATGAAGAAAAATTCATGTAATAAATTTTAAAATTTCATGGAAAATTTCCTGTAAAACAGGATTAATCTATGAAAAATAAAATGCAGGCGGGGGAAATTCCAGGAGAGGTTAAAAAATAAGTTCATGAAGAATGTCTTCGCCTCGTTTTAATAACAACAATATGACAATTAAAGCCTAACTCAGAGCGCTGAATCATTTATTTCAACGTCACATGGAATTAGCACACAGGCAACAGGCAAGCTCCATGAACAATTTATCAAAGTAACATCAACCTTTCTACCAATTTGGCTTCTACGTGGGGTGTAAACGGTAAATACCTTCCTTCCTATGTGTATTTTTAAAAGAATACGTATTTGCGTACACTTTTTCTAACCCAGAGGGTCCTCGTGTACAAGACTATTTGTTTTTGTGTGCATGTATCTGTGAGAAAAGAGCATTTGAGGAGGGAAAGAGGGGGGGGGAGGGGGCAACAAAAAAATTGTCGTTGCGCCAAAAAGCCAAAAGTGAATGTCCTGAGTCTTGAGAGTTTTACCTAAAAATAATTCTCATTCGCAATCTTCGTAATTTTATTTTAGTTTCCATCCTTCTTCCTCCTCTCTCTCTCTCCCTCTCTCTCGTTTTTACCTCAATTTTTTTGCCGTTAGCCTTTGGACTGACGTTGACGTTTATAGTTTCAGGTATTTTGGAAAGCATTTTAGTATTTTGTTGCGTTTATTGACGCTTTTTGATCGGGTTTACTGGCCTGGCTGTAATATTTGACCTTGTTGTCTTCTTTCATTGATATTTTTCGAACTGCACTATGCAAATTTCTGGCTTCTCGATGAAAATGAAGAAAAAAAAACTCGAAACGATGAAATTTTTCTTCTTTTTCTGCTAATCTTTTCGAACGTTTATATCGCGTCATTACCAAATATTTGATACAATAAGAAGTGAATATTCTTGTCAATAACATGATAAATATTTGGATGGAAAGGCCATTATTTTCATCTTTTTGCAATATTAATAAGTAGATAAAATATGATCTTACTTGTGACAATTACTAACTACTTTGATTGTACATTGTGAGACGAAGCATAATAGGTCTTGCTATTAATTACTTTGCGCAATAGGTCATATCGTGCTGGGTTATCGTTCAGCAAATAAAAGAGACGGAGATATGTAGAGAGAGATAGTGATACGGTATTGAGAGAGGTGAAAATCTCTTGTATACATTTATTGCCTGCACATCCACTGGGCTAGTAGCCATTGGCCATACGTATCGCCGGACGTTGCGACATACCCTTGGATCGTTAAATGAGTAATTAACAGATAAGAGAAGAGTGAGAGAAGTGAAAAAGAAGAAAATAGTCATATGAATACGTGTGTAATCCTCAAGGCCGATGGACAAATGCTGGAAATATGGAGAACGGCCAAGGTGAACGAATCAGCTGCACCGGAAGTATATCGATACCAATCGATATTAATGCCGGAAGTTGCGTTAATTGTTTTTTTTTCTCATTCTTCTCATTTGCATTTCCATCGAAAATCCATGGATAATGTTTTGAATTTCCTCAAACACGTGGAATACATTATTGATGGTAGATTATTTTGGATGAATGTTTTGTAGGTGTGTCCCTGATAATTTTCGTCTGACATATTACGACGGTAGAGAATACACGTGCCTGAGGCGTTGCAACGCACTGAAATTCTATTTTTAAACGGGGAAAAAACTCCAATTTTTCACTTCTAATGTATAGATGAGTAGTGAAATAATGAAAATAATTGATTAAAATATCTTTTGGTTTCAATGAAAATTTAGTCTTACTACTTATTACTATTCAACAAAAAGATTCAAATAAAAGTACCACACTCAAATAACTGCACTGAATAAACACATTCCTAAATTAATTAAAAAATCTTGGCTTCCATGAATTTAATAAACCTTTCCATTGATATTAAAACGAAGAGAGAATTTTATTAAACTATTGTGAAAGACCAGAAATGAAAAAAAACATGAATCAATAAAACGTGTAATAAATTTTTCCTATTCACTTGAGTAAAGCCAGTTCAATAGGTCGCACGAAGTCTCAGAAAACCGATTCACCCCGGTCTTCCCATTGATTTCACAAATATCCCGCTGTTACCAAGGCCCGATTATAAACTGCAATTGATCGAAAATTAATGAACCGTAACTGAGCACTGAGTGTGTCAAGAGTTCTATTTCGACGGTACACATAAATGGAATAATGTAATTGGAGAGAGGAAGAGAGAGAGAGAGAGACCGAAAGCGCGATTACTATTAATGATATCAATAATTTGCAAGCGGTCAGTACAAGACAATTTTAAACACTGTCTCATTCCCGATGCGTTTATTAGATAGAACCATAGAGTGAAACGTTAATCTCACAAGCGAATGTAATTGTTGCCACGTGGCACTTTATTGACATTGAATTAGATTGTATTTTTGACCTCATGAATATGTAAATTAATCCCCCGAAAAAAAAGAACTCATTATTTTATTTATTAATACAACTCGATCGTGTTCCAAAGAAAATTCATCTCTGCAGTTTGAATAACTTTTTTTATCATTGACTTAAGTGAATAGTCAACCAAATGAAAACACGTTTCCATTGGTATCTAATCGAAGTGTGGGTGGCTGTGTCGCAATAATCTTGCCTCAATAAGTTAACATAGGTCTTGCCATAGACCCACAACTAGTTTTAAAATGAAAAATCTTGTGTCTCTTAGTCAGCATGAGAGTGCCGGTACATTGCGACACACAAAAAAACACTCATATAAACTTATAAGCCGCAAGCGCGTGTATCCTGACTGAGACTCACGACTTCTTTTCATAGTTTGAGATATACTCGTGTGTGTGCCCGTTGTCCTGCATGAGCGAGCCCGAGTCCGGGGCTGCATTATAACATTGTATAACGACCTAGTTTTTTGACGATCAACTCAATTTGCTTGTGAAATACTGAGATCTTTTTTGGCTCTTTTTCTCTCTCGCTCGCCTTTGCGCTCTCTCGATTATCATTGTCAAATTATATATTTCGGTGGATCGATAAGTTATGGGATATTATATCGATTGAATATTTTCATACAATGTAGCTCATTGAATTGTTATGGATTGTGCAATGAATCGTAATGCTCTTTATTTTATTTTATTCATTTTATTCCTTGGGTTGTGCAGCTTCTATTGGGAGAACGATAATACCCGGGTAACACGGCTTTTTTAGATTCGGATTAATATAGATTAATGTAATTGCAACTTTACCCCTACAATCATTCGATGACGCAATAATATTGATAATTAAGGACAAAATGATAATAAATCTTTGAATAAAAAATCAAAATCTATGTTTTAGGTGTCATTACATAGAAATCAGGGATGATCAGGGATACTCCAAATATATGCCACATATTCCGCAAAGATATATCTTCATGTGCGGTATGTATTGATGATTCCTCAATTTCATATATAAAATAGTGTTACAACAAACCACCTATGTTATGTTTGATATCCAAACATATTGTTGGCATATTTGCCGCAGATTTCTAGAATATTTATGATATATATGCAGGAAAATTCACGACGTACAATCTGACTTATATTTCCTGCAACCTTGAAGATATTTACAAAATGTAAAATTTGAATTTTTTATCTACCCGAAACATAAATCGTGAAATATGTTTCCTTACATGAAAGCTCCTATATGTTGAGTGTATGTCAATTATTACATTTTTTGCCTCACATAAGCTGTACGATTCCTATATCTACAGCATATATATTTCTCCGTGCGGGAATATCTGTGCAAATAATACGTCTAGTTGAATTATCAAGACAGCTTTCTTGTAGCAAATAATGGCAATCTTGCAATAATAAATTATTTACAATTCTGTCAGATGGATGAAAATTTTGAAGATTATAAATTCTTAACGCCGCCCATTAAAGTCAATATTTAATTACAATCGCTCATAAATATTCACTTATTCAATTACGTGAATAAATTAATGGAGAATCTATCAGCCTAAATAAATAATTCAATGTTAAATGTGATGTGATGGAGGAGAGTACGTAAATTAGCAAACAATTAATTTCCCCTGAAAAATCTTTCAAATAATGAGGAAAGATTTATATGTTTTATAAGCGTGGCTCGTGTCCCTGTACCACATGATATTTCGTTATAAAATACACAAGTTCATTGTTCTGATCGTTTTTCCCTCATTAAAACCACTGGAGATAGAGTAAAAAAATTATTGATACGAGTCCCTATCCATTTGCCTGTTATATGTATTTAATAATCTTCATTCCCCCCTCGCTATTCCTTATTTCTCTCGTGCAATAAACACGCACATTACTTTCATTTGCTATCAAATATTTTCCCCTCTGTTTTAATTTTTTTCTTTTAAAATTTTTCCCTCCTTCGGAGATTACTAATCTAAGAACATGAAATTAATGTAAATACAAATCGATAATGACAATTTATAATGAAAACTTGTGTTCTGTCGTACATTATTGAGACTGGAATAAATTATTGAATTCATTTCTGGTTAAAATTAAATATTGCGAAATAAACGATGATAATAATAAGAGGAGAGTGAAAAAAAGTACTATGTATTCCGATTTTTTTCCACTTTTTTTTATTTATTCTTTCGTTCAAGGTCCAGTTTTGGGTTTATACGCAAAGGCGTGCATACACATCGCGAGAAAGCGTGCGAAGAGTCAGTTAAATTGGTACTTACATATCTCTTGTTCGCGTTGGCACATTTTTGGCACGTTACCGCACTTCTGCACATCGCTGCATCTCCACACATCTGCGTACATGCCTTCTCCTTTCTCTATCTCTCTCTTTCTCCACAACTTCTTTGCTTGAAAATTTCGCGTATCTCGTTTTTCAAAGACGTATTTAGTATCAAATCTCCTCGTTTTTCCTTTCAGTTTGAGAAGATTTCATTTGAATCAGTGAAGTTGCAGTTATTTAACTTCATTATATTTATGTTTTCAATTTATTTCTCCGGGAAAAATCCGAAAAAAGTTTATATTAAAGTGATTTTATAATCATTTTGATTGATGAAAATTTATTTGAGTTTGATTATTCGATTCGGAATATTATGTAATGCGGAGAAATCGAATTGAGTCTTTTTCGTTACGTTGAGAATTTTTTTTTAGTAATCAGACTCCTTTTTCTGGAGTAAGTCAACATATTCCATACCAATGAACTCTTGGAGTAATGATTATCTTTTAAAATTACCTGGAAACGAAAACAAAGAGAGAAAGAGAAAGAAAATGGAAATTTAACAATTCTTCAAATATCGTTTTCAAGTGAAATGTTTATCCTTTCACAAATATAAATGCGCAAATGATGACAGGATAAAGTAGTTACGCAGTTGATGTGTTTGTGTACACAGTTGGGGCGATTGTCGTTGTACATCGCAAAAGTTCACTAGCTGCGACGTTATACATCTATCTCTTACTCGGTGGTCATAGTAGTCACGAGAAGTTGGTAATGACACATGGGAAATGCTAACGAGGCTTATTGCTTTTTACAGTAACAAAGAACGGTGATGATGGGGAGTTTTATGTGTTATAAAAATGTGTTGACTCGGTGGAGTTATGGAAAAATCGATGTTTGAGGCTAGAAATTTGATGAGGTCAATGATTGGGTTGTGATCGCGATGATTATGATGTTATGATTTTAAAGCAGAACTCATCCTCTGGACCCAAAGAATTTTTGGTAAATATGTACTTTCACTGTCAATGAAAATCCGAGTTTTGTAGGATACTCAAGTACGGAATGCAACTATGTCCTATGAATTTTCCACATCTTCTCTAGACTTATGGGCGTTTTGGGATTCATTCTCAGCCACGTCCGCGTCGTGAATCCTGGGTAATGCCAAGAGCTGATGGGGTTTGCTCTATTGAAACCATCTGCAGATCTGATCTAAGATATTCCAGATAAACTAATAAAATCCAATTTTGATAAAGAACGTAACCGATTAGATTTTCATTTGGAAAATCATCGGACATAATCAAATGAGGAATTAATTGATTGATTAATTTATCATGAAGATGAGATTCATCCTGAAA
>JABSMS010016077.1:0-12167 GCA_018902275.1 Aleiodes sp. PSUC_FEM 10030003
AGAAAACTCGAATTTTCTAAAATATCAAAAAAAAAATATTTTTGGACATGTTTTCCACTTGGAATTTCCTCAGCTTTCCAATGGGACTACCAAAATAAACCTATCTTTGATATTTCCCTTGATTTCTTGCGATTTTCATAATATATAACATCAAAACTAGTGTGTCCATTTTACCCCTTGTGTCCATTTCACCCCACCTTCCCCTAATTATTTTCATGAAGCTTTATAATCCTAAGTTCCATTAATCTACATATTCATAAAAAGGCATGCGATTATAGTTAAATAATATGAATTTCACGAGAAATTTAGTAACTATGCATTTTTCCCCACTATTGGTTTTTATCCTGTTTTGTTCAAACACATTTTGTCTACAGTTTAAGTTATATATTTATTCAATTTCAAATTTCTAGTCTTCAATTTATTGCTCTAGTCAACGTTTCTGAAATAAAATATTGCAGCACAAATGGAGAGAATTTTTTTTAAAAATCACAAATATTCAATGATGATGATTTTGCCTAATTTGATTCTGTCATTCATATCAATGCATAAAATCTTTTCCGGTCAAAACAAACGTACTTAAATTATTCATTGATATGGGAACATGATATCAGTATTACAATTGGCCTGTTATTGAAACTATGAGTATTAAAACAGTACACGAAACAGGCCTGAAAGACTGCTTTTTACTAAGTGATGTTTTTTTTTCTCACTTAACGAAAAACAAATTATTTTGCTAGGCAGGCTTGTATTCATCGCGAACGAAAAAAAATCATTCCTTGGTTGCATTAAAGGACAATTCTATAATTTATTATGTTGAATAGATTATAATTGTCGAAACTTGTCTAGGAGTTCAACTTCCGTTGTTTTTTCTTCAATTCTTATTTTCTTATTTATATTTATTTTTTAATGAATGTAATGTATCTACATCATTGCATCTACTGATGCAAAATTTCCCTACTCTTTTTGTTTTATTGTTTGAGGGCTCAGCACCACATTGTAACGTTCATTGTATGGGGTATAATAATTATTGTAATATCGTCTTTGATAATAAAATATTCTTCGATAAATTTTGGTGATTTTTCGGTTCAAACATATTAATAAAAGCACAAGTTTCATAATTGAAATTATTTTTGAAATTCAGTCAAAAACTGGTTCAGCAGGTAAACAAGAAATATAATTTGTGTTTAAAAATTTTTTGTTACAGAATTTAATATGCTGCGCTAGTGACGTTTTAGAAGGTGGTCGTGGAGTTGTACGCGTTGCAGTAACAGTTTCTGAATTATTGAGATTTCATCAAACGCGTTCACCAATGAATGCAACACCACCGATTATGAGTAATCATATGACTGCTTAGCGCCAAACAATTTAATTTTATTAATTAATTATTATCAGAGCTCAATAACATTTAAACGTTTTCGGAGTAACGTTTGAAGGTGCAAATTCAAATCAAAATAGGAAACAGATGATAGCGATTGAAATTTATGAAAAGACTGGACTGACAAGCCATGACTTTAGTGTTCTTTTTTTCTTAATAGGAATTCGATTTCTCCATTGAGTGTAAATGGAAAATTGACAACTTTTACGTCAGGTATACGTAAAGGATTAAATGTTACAGTGATTTTTGTCTTTTAATTTTCGAAAATTAAAATGTACCAATGTATGGTAAGACCAAAAGCAACGAAGTAACGTCGGTAAACTAGATAGAAACTTATGTGGGATAATTCCGAATGCCAACTACCGATAAAGTTGCATTTACCAAGACAGACCTAGATGGTCTCTATCATCCAGCAGTTACTGAATATTGCAATCAGAAAAAAAGAAAATTATTATTCACCAATTAATATAAATTCGATGCAAACTGGTATAAGTTTTGTAAAAGCTGAAGCGAATTCGTCAAACGTATGCCGTGTTAAATCACCTTTCAGTGATCTCAAGCATAATTATCGTATTAGTAATAAATTTAAGAGCAGAAATTTAAAAAAATTAATCGACTATCTATATATTTTCGAAATGACATTTAAACTGACAAAAATGGATTTTGAGATGAAAATAAATAAAAAATATGGCTTAATACATTATTTACTGTGCCAAAGATTAAGATACCCTTTTTGCTAAACATATATACCAGGAAAATAAGAAATACTCGTCTACAAAAACTTCATGTAATCTCAATAGTATCAAATTTCTGTCTCATTTGAAAATTAGATAATTCATACAAAAAAATATTTTGTTCCTCAGTTTTACAATAATTAGAATCCACCAGAAAAAATCTTTCAACTTTGTTCTCATGTTTATGTAAAAATTCAACAGGAACTAAATTGGTATAGATTTTAATTGTATTCATTAATAATTGTGCACTCAAACTCTATTAATAATCTATTGCAAACGATTGAGATTGAGACTTGTGTATAAAAAAAAGCCAATAAAGTAACTTTGACATATTTAAATATTTTTTCTGATTTATGAGAATACACCTTGAATACCAACTGTGCACTATTTGATCTCATTGATGGCTCTCTTTATCATTTAGAAGAAAAAAATAGATGATTGACAATTATCAGCGATGTATTAATAAAAAATTTATCGTCTACGTTTATCAATTCACTTTCATTGTAAACCGAATAGCAAAACTAAAAGATGATTCATATGAACCGAAGGAGAATGTGAACAATAGAAAATACATTGGCTAATGCCTCAGAGGATTCATAACCTCATCAATTTCATTGTACAATTATTTTACCTCCAAAAACAATCGTGCATTGTTGAGGTTCTTCATGCAATGAAAAAGAAAATTAATAACTTAAATATAAAGAACAAAGATTCACCCTGCTGCGAGATAAATCAGATGTGCTGGTACTAGGCAGATGACAGGCAAAATGATCCACTGATACTGGGTACTCTCACTCATGTGCATTTCACTCGGAAAAGATTCAAACAAACGTCAAGGGGGCGTTCCACGTAAAGACGCCATTTTGTAAAATGGGGGCGGTGATTACTGAGGGAAAGGTACCTTCCCTTCTCTTGTTATATAGACGACTTTTGCTGTCGACGGTAGTTGTCGAACTCGCGGGGACTCGCGAGTCGTCAGGTAAACCCCCAACCGGTGAGAACACGCGCGCACAATCTGTCCAACGCATTCACGTTTACCGTAGACTGTACAACTCGATGACACGAGACACACACACCCGGCAAATATATTACACACTTCGCACCTCTTGAATTTTCCACTGTATTAAATTATTATTCAACACCGCTGATTTTCTTACTTGTGTATTCAAATAAGTGTTTAATTTATATTTACAATGGAAAAGGAAAAAAAAATATTGTGAGTGATTCAGACCCATTCATCCATCGAGTGTGTTGTTGTTTTGGTGTGCAAAATAATGTGCTCGCCGGCTGTTTACATTTCTCACAATCATTGAAAGACTGTGGAATTTATTAATACTATTACGCTTACAATTTGTCAGTTGTTGGTCCTCAGTTCCTGAATTATCATACGTTGTGATTGACTGTGTTTTATACTGTGGACTATTACAATAGAATAATCGAATTAATGAAAATATATGATAAGATTAGTCTGAGTTCTGGCCTTTAGCAACTCGGGCTTTTGTGCATTGCTGATTGTTTTTTTTGTTTGATATTACCATTAAGGAATTTGCACAAAGCAAATGATAACATAGGAGTGACGTATTGCAATATATAATTGTGACGAATTATTTGGAATTGAAGAAGAAAAAAAATGAACTGATAGTGGTGGGATAGTTTTGTATCATTGGATCGTTATGTATACACGATATACTTCCTTGTAATTAACGGAACACGGTGAATCTAATTAGTATGTAAAACGAAGGCAGTGGATTGACGTTATCAATATTTTCGTTTTTTTATTTAGTTCTTCTTCGTGTCACTGTTATGCATACGGGCTTGTAAGTTCTACGCTCTACAATAGTTGAATATCCGTTGTATTAATGAAATTTATAAGAATTCGTTAGTTATTGAATGAAAACAATGAGTGGAATATTAAAAATTGTGTTTGTGATATTAAATAAATTATTTATCGTGAGACATTCACACGATTTAGTGTCATGAGTCGAGACAATTCTTGTGTGACAATTATCAGTGGTACATCAATTGAATTTTTTTGCAATCTTAATAAGATTAAAAACAAATCAACGGATAAAAAACAGATGGACCTCAGCACGACACCGCGACGCCCGCCGGACGGCGCACCTGATATTGTTGTACAAAAGACAACGACTAATCATCACAGGGTTGCTAAGAGTGTCTTCAGTATACGGAGTCTCGTGGATGTTGAAGATGCTGAATTACCAAACAATAATGAAGATGCCAGTCGAGCTTATGGTGAGTCTATTTTTATTGTTACATTATTGTATAATCGAAATTTGCTTTTAAAATATCATTCATAATAACAGCGTGTTATTACTAGGAAAAAAACGTCAAACAAAATGTATTATGTCCCATTCACTTTTTCTTCCTCCCATTATAAGAATAAAGAATGGATAGTTTTAGCGGAGATTCTCGGAACGATTACCATTATCAAACCAGTAATTTTCCTTAATTTTTTTGAAAAAAAATCGGTCCATTGATTAATCAGGAATCGTGACTTACAGTTTAAGCACTCGAAACGACTTTTTAATATTGAATAGAAAAAATAAATACAAAAATATGAGTTTGAAAAGGAGTTATTGAAGAGGCAATTGTCGAAGTCACGCGAGTGGATGTATCAATGTATGTACCTGAACGTGGGGGGGGGTGTCTTGGAAGACCGACAAAAACAGATATATACATTAAAACTAGCTATATCGTTCGCATGTACGCGATAACCTGTATTACTTTACTTTTCAAGTGGAAATAAATACGCGAATTACCATTTAACCACACAGACAGATAAGGTAAACGGTGGGACCGCTAGTAGAGATAGGGAAAATTTCATTCCAACGTTTTGGCGAGGGGGGAGCTCTTATCGCGCACGGTCTTGAGGATAATTGACGGGTTGCTCAGGAATAATTAACGAGTTATTGATTCCTCTTTTGCACGTGTATTGCAACATTCTCTATTTATCTAACTTGTCTATTTTAATTGCACTTTATATCAAGTAGAAAAGAATAATCCATGAAATTTCTATTATTGGATAATTTGTTTGATAAATTTTTTTTGAATCACGGTCAATAAGAAAATAATTGTGAAATAAATAATGATAATTTCAAATATTTGAGGTGAATAGAATTTCTCGTTGCACATCTACATTGTAACCTTTCCCCTTCATCTGGACTATCTATGGCAATTTGTCCGCTTATCAAAAACCATTTACTTCAATTATTTGAATTTTTTATTATTATATAAGCTACTTTACTGCTTAGCAAAATTGTTTATTCTTCTGTGTTTGTCTCTTTTTGGTTAATCATGTGTTTTCTTAAAAATCACGTTGGATGATACTAATTGCATCGAAGAAAAGGGAGAGATGTGCAATTAAAAAAAGTAGAAAAAAAACGAGAGGCAAGGATGAACGAAGCGAATGATCGGCTCACCAATAATACGTGGCAAGACCAGATCATAAATAATCTCGCCTGGAGGGGGCTTTTACGCGTGCGTTATACGCGCCTCCAACTCCCTGATTGGTTGACCTGAGAGCCGCTAATTGTGTTTTATTAGCGCTCACCAAGCACTCCTCCTCCTTACGGCACTAAAATCATTTCATTTATTTTCTTTATTAATAATTTTTTCAGCTATTGAATTCAACATCTGCGTTCTTAACTAACTAAAATACAAGTGCAACGATCAGGATAAATAAAATAGCCATTACATGAATAAATCCTTGTCATATTTATTCTGATGAATAATTTTACTAACTCATTTGTAAGCATTCGCAACTATCAATGAAATGATGTCAATAATTATCATAATTTTTACACAAGAAATCGAATGATAAGACTTTTCTTCTTCGCTATCTCTCATTTCATAATCAATCAAACGATCATTTAGAAACGCATTAACAGAGGCCTATGATAATCCGAAAGCCACAAAGAACCAGTAAACATGCAAAAAAGAAAAGAGAAGAGTCATAATGTACATGTGATTCAAACAACAATAGACTATAAACGCACTATCGCAGCAAAACCATTGCTGGTATTGTTGCGTGACGACGGTATTAGCCAATTGGCCCATTAATCGCTCCGTCGGTCCGTGACAGCCGAACGCTTCCATTTGGAGGAAGTAATTGCTAATCGCTAATTGCAAGTACAAACACTCCATCCAATTAACTGATCCGGCATAAGGGCCACCATACTTCACGCATGCATTATATTCGCGTGTTTATCATCCACTTGTTTATAGATCAAATCATTGTTGATAACTTATGCGTCTACATGAAAGTAGGAATAATTTATCAAAAAAATTATTTGACTAATTGAAAAAACAAAATAATTTGCAACTCCTTGTCTCTGTTCCATTAAATATTTCAATCAGTTTATTTTATCAAATTTCATTAGAAACATAATAATAATAACCACAACAACGATATGAAATTAAGAGAAGAAAAAGAGGAGGAGAAAAGGAAAAAAAAATTAATGAGCAATAAATAAGACTGGCGTTTCTTTTTCTTAATGAAGTTTTGGGCCCAACGAAAAATTTAGGAGAAAGGGAAGACCCCTTTCGATCAATTAGGGCTAATAAATGGGTGCTGAAGAAAAAACCAGGATGAAGAGAGGGGAGAAAGAGAAAAAGAGGGATGTATCAAAGGTGAGGGTGAAATGAGACGGGCCACGCGGCTCTGTGGGTTTATGCTATTAAAAATGTAAATATCTGCTGGCGGCTCGTTATCGGATGTAAATATGGCGCGAGGCTAAAAACTCCTCATCGTATTCTCGTTTTCTCATATTGTTCGTCTTTTGTTCAGTTATTTATCTGAAAATTCGTGTCGCATTAAACTTTTGAATAGCTGAATTTGAGATTTTTCATTATAAAAAACTACATTCTGGAATATGCAGGAAAAAAAATAATGAAAAATTGAATTAAAAATGAGAAAAAAAAGAAGATTGTAAAGTAATAATCATCGATGTCCTGAGGCGCGTTTTATATAGTATATACATTTGACCTCACAGTCGTTTTGCGTTTGGATGTTGAGATCTACCCCTCTCACCTCTCTTTCCTTTCGAACATTTTGATATATGACTCAATAAAACGGGTCCCGAGGCGGAGACCCATCGGATAAATATCAAACGTAAAATGTTCACCTCGTTAACTCGTTTGCCAGACACAGCATATGCGCAGACTTGAAACGTTCATACACCCTGCCTCATATACCTCCCTCTCCACTTTTGTACTCATCTTGTGGATAATTAAGAACTCATGTAATTAGAACCACGGAAATTAGGATGGGCATTAACCGTTTTCATTCTCAAATTATAAGATTATTTCCAACAACTGTCATCACAAATTATTGTATTTTATTTATTCTTTATATTACATTAACGAAAAAAAAATCGGAGTGGGAAATATTCCGTAAGATTTTTTGGTAAAATGGAGAGATGGAGTTTCAGTTGGAATTTGACGATCACTTAAAATGAGTGAGAACATTTCAGATCGGATGATTTTAAAAGTACTTTTCGATAGCTGAGAAAATTTTCATTGGAAAACATCCAAAGCCCCTAATCCTTCCCATTTTCGGAATTTCTTAGTTTTTCGCAAATAACTCCGCTTCAAATTGTCGTAGCGCAAGAAACGAAGTACCAATTTTGAGGTAAGCTCATTTCCCATTCAAAACCACTCAAATTTTTTTTTGTTGCGTTACGACAATTAAAACTGCAGAAAATTGGGAAATTTCCCCCAAAAACGAATTATGACGCATGTTGTTCGTCGTAAATTCCCTCAGTTTTTCAATGGAATCATGGAAAAAAATTCATTTCAGATCGTTTCATTGAAAAGACCATTTTACTGCTTCTTCGCCTATACAGTTCTGATTTTTATAAATGAATATTCATTAGGTACTCGTGAGCTATGATAAATGACCTCATACAATACATTATCATGTGAATGATACAAGCATTAACTGCTTGAGCTGTTGCTCGTAAATGACAAATACAACATAGCTTCCCTTGCAGTTACTATTTTTTCACGAGAAGGGAAAATTCACAGAACCAACCTACGCGCTCATATCACACCTCTCACCCGACTGTGTTTCAACATTTATTATGTTCATTATTTGTCTCCAATGAAACGATCCAATAAAGTAGGCAAAGACAACAAAAATCACCATTCACTTCATTCAAATTTTTTTCCAACTCATTTGCCTTCTTTTAAGAGCAGTTTCTTAGCCATACATGTTTTTATTTCCTTGTCAATTTCCGGCCTAACTACAGAACCCTAGCCGCGAAAGAGGAAACAAACTAATTGGCCTTACCAACGCCGGAAATTAAAAACCGAAATATTACCCGAGAGGATTTATTAAAAAATTGATACATACCAAGGAGAATATTTCAATTTGTTTGTAGTGAATAATAATTCATTTACACAACTTCAATCATAATTACAAAAAAACTTATGAAATGCAAGTAGTAAAACATAAATTGGTAATAAACTTAATACAGCTATTGATTGTGAAAAATAACGTAGTATTAAATTTTCTTGGAAATAGCCACAATTTTATTTCTATTTGTGTTGGTTTGTCCATTTGACAATGTCACAAGAGATCTACCTTCTCTCTCATACTCCTAGATTGATGAAGAAAAAAAAATCTCGCCTGAATTGTGTGTTTACAAGTTTTAACGTTCAGCAATTTGTCGCTACGAATAGCGTGCCAACAACGGTCACCACACTTCTTTCTTCCAAATCATGAAAAGAAAAACATTGGTGACCAAAAAAAAAACCATTATGAGACCCGTGTTGCTTTTCATTTTGCCTCTGAGAAACGTTTTACAAATACTTATTTCCATTTTTCCATTTTCGCCTCTTAACGAGTATTTTGTATTGACAATTTTTTAAATCTCTAATAAAAACACGAACTAACATTAGTTCTGCAAGAGTGAGAAATGAACTATTTTTCGTAATTCACTGTAATTTTTGTCATTTTATTTTTGCACTTTTCTTTTTATCTGTTTCTTGTAATAGTTATGCTCTCAGAGACTTTCCGATTATTACAATGCAATTGAGAATGAAATTACGCGGGCCATCGTATTTCTGCGGCCGCGTAATGACATTTTCCAATGAGTGAACGAAAGTTACAATAGCATCAATATTTTTCCATCATTACTTCCGGAGTTCACTGAACTCATTCACGAGTTTACTACATTAGCTTCTAAAACTTTCCGCACCTTTAATACCCTATTAGCAAAGTTTCTCGCGGGGTTATCTGAAATGAAGTGAGAGGTACGTGAATATGCCAGTGAACGATACACAAATCAAATTTATTGTGTTAAAGACTATATAGTACACCTCTCTCTTCACGCTGAATTAATTCTTTCATCAGTCCCTTCACGAATGTTGATTTAAACTTTGTAGAGATTAGTCGCGGTGAGATAGACTATTAATTCGTTTCGATTAAACCTCACTCAGCGGGGTATAAAAAGTGAGAAGAAGGCTATTTATTCGATGGGCTATATAAACCTCTATTGTATCTTATTGCAACATTTTTTTTCCTTTCATTTGCCACTGAATTAACAAAAAACTGGACAAGTTTTTTTCTCTTTGTAATGATTATTGGAAGTTTTCATTAATCTAATTCGTTTTGTATTAGATTTTCATGTAAAAATGGAGTACGAGTTTAGAAACGTTAATTTATAAAAGAAACACATGCATATAAGGAATGTAAGAGAATGTCGATTTTGTACCAGTGGCACTATAAACACACATTCCTACAGTCTTTCGGTAGAAGAGAGGAGTATAGAGACCCGGTTTTTAGTCCAAATTCAAAGTTAAGATAGTAATGTAGTGGCGAACCCACAGAAGTGACCCACCACGAAGTAGATAAGGCACCGTGAACCGAGGTCGGGGAATTTTTAAAGTTGAGTAGTCAAAACATTGAAAGGTAGAGGAGAAATATTTTAAAATAAATATTTTACTCAATTTTTACGGTTTATTTTTATCGATTTAGAGTCCTTTTCTCCGAGGATTTACGACGTGGTGATTACCTCACGCAGTGATGAACCATTAGGCCACTCAAATTGAGGTTTTTTACCTATTGCTTTGTGTAAATATTCCAATTCTTTAGAATATCAATCTCATAAACAAGAATTATTCAAATCAGAGGGAATTAATATGAATGTACTTTATCTTCGTACAACGGCTAAACATTTAAGTGCCAAAATTTTAAGAAGACAGAAAAAAACGTAAAAAAAGATGTAATTAAATTTAGAGAAATTTTTTTTGCAAGTGAAAGTCGTTATAATTAAACTAATATACTAATTTACACATTACAATTCTGCCGGCTTACCTATAACTCTGTATACATGAACGATAACACTTTATGACCGCGAGATATAGGCGGAGACGCTTAATGGATTCGCCGAATTTACCTTTTTTTTCCAGTGATTAATTCCACATCGTTGATTCTTTTTCCTCTCTCTCCCTCTCTCTTTTTCTTTCATCCCTACTGTTTCATTCTCTCTTAGTGTGTTTTATTCTTTTTTTTCATATATGAGGATGATTTTTGCAGTCCTATCGTCCAAGACCACTTTGCCAAAAAAATACCGGACACACTATTAATATTTACGATAAAATTCACGCAGCATTATACTCTGAATTTAGAATATCTAGAGAAGCAAGTAATATTGAATATTCTCATTCGAAGGTAGCATCCACATTAAACGCTAATTTATTAATGAGTCTAATAATGACAAGTTGTTTATCATGAATTTCTATGAAAATCAAATGGCTTAAAATTGAATATTTCACTCCAGAGGTAAAAGAATTCAGTCGCTGCAGATCAATTAAGAGTAATTGCTGCATCTGAGCCACGCGAACTAATGCGAAAGGGTCCGCGAAATTCCACAGATCCGCTGGCTGGCTCGACGAGCAAACGATTCGATTGGAATACCAATCGGTATTTATAAATGTCGAACATGGAATATCACCTGAATCCTATTTCATTTATATATATATAACTACCTTGGAGACACCATCTTTGGACCAGTTTTTTTTCCTCTTATTTCCTTCCTTTATTTTTAAAACATTTTCTTTTTAATCTCACACAAACTCCGTGGATAACATTAACTTCTGTCGTCTGGTTTTCAAACATTTCATATTTATTATTCTCATTTTTACTATCATTTTTTATTCTGCACTCTCCTGATGGCAATTAGTTAACTCCGATGAATTTTTTAAATCAACAAACCGCTTTTTCATGCGCTAAGAAGATAATTTGAAAAATTCCGAAATATTTTTAGAAACCGTTTCTGAGAAAAATTTAATCAGAAGTCCATAGATTTTTTCCTCTCCTTAAGGCAAAATAAACTAATTAATTTTGTAATGAATAACGATTTCTTATTCTCATTTGAAAGATATTGATTTATTTATTCTTTTCTCTTCTTTCAATCAACTTCCTTAATACGTAGAACATCTACGGAGTAGTCAAAATTACTTGTATATCGATAACTAATGAGTTTAGTCGTAAAACAGGCAGCGGAAGACCACACGTTGTGAAAGAGTACACGATTTATCACTGGCATTCAGTTACAGACTATGTAATGGATAGAATTTCAATCTGTCGATCATTATAACGATTGCTAAATTGTACATATAAGTTACAGTTATGCATTAATGTAGATTGCTACTTTGTTCCTATCACCATACGTATTATTTTCATATGAATGATAAATTAAATATAAATTTAGTGAGCTTGGCAAATGTTTGCGAAATCACTGTGACATTATTCTTTGCTATCGTGCATGGAAATTTGTATGTGTTATACATTGAATACGATGATATACTCGTGTGTATAAGAAATAGGTATCGGTCGTGCGCACACACGCGGTGTAATTGCAATTAGCGTATATCACCACTCAGTGGCGGCCATGTGTATAGTACACACGCGAGAAAGTATATCTTGTTCATTGGCGTTTGCAAAATGTTGTTAACGATCAAAATTAAATGACCTCAACTCTCTGTACTAAATATCACTTTCATCATTGTTTTTTTTAATTATAATAATATAT
>JABSMS010016078.1:0-29904 GCA_018902275.1 Aleiodes sp. PSUC_FEM 10030003
GATTCGCGCCGCTCGATTTGAAATTAGCCAATAGGAGCCAGAATAAAAGTGTGACATGAGTGAAGTTAGCACCATGTCATGTTCTTTTTAGAATAGGAGTATAAAAGTGTGACATGAGTGAAGTTAGCACCGTGTCATGTTCTTTTTAGAATAGGATGTTTATTTTAATTCACGCAACGTTTCGGTCTTTACTTCGAGACCCTCATCAGGATTCTCTTAATACACTATTGCTCTGTTTATCATTGAGGAGATAAGTTCATCCATCTTTTATTTTTATTATTATTACTACGGTCATATAAAAAAATATTATTATGGTCGCATTCCAATATCTCAGGCGTTCCCTTAACCATCATATTTCTCCTCAAAATTCTAAATTTTCCTCCACTATAGCAACCACATCACGTGGACTAGATATATGAATATTAGAATTCATTCCAAATTAAACCGATCGTCTAGGAAAGCTCAGTTTTCGCTAGTCTTTTTGAAAGGTGTTGTTGGCGTGCGGACCACCTGTTCCTTCCTAAGGCGAATTATTTTTTGTATTTAAGGGTCGGATGTAAGAATGGTGATTTTCACTAGTTCTCTTACCCAAAATACATGGGCAAACATATAATGGGGAGAAGTCCCACTTTGAAGAAATATATTGGTATCAGGTGAAAATTTTGATTTTTGATAAAATTAGAAATCCTCTGATATTTTGGTATGTGACGAAAGTTTTGAAAAAAATATACAGATGTAGCCCTAGCTATTATTAATAATACTAACAATTAAATAGTCACGTGGCTCCTGGCTCCAGTTAACTTGTCTGTACCACGAACTATTGCCTCTATTCAATCCCTCGATAAGTGGATTATTGTTATCTATTATATCAAAATTTATCCTTCTCAAGTAAACACATTCCTCCGTTTCCTAAAATAAAATTTAAATTTTTTTCACAATTTTTCAGATTAAATCACTAATAATTTACCGGAATGAAAAATAAATCTCCAAAATGTTTAAATTTCTTTGTAAATACTCTATTATTGGGAGCCGCTGAGATGCAATTTATCTCGAAAAAATTCCAAATTATGAAGAAATAAAGAAAATTCAAAGCTCTCGGCATTTTTGGAGATTTGTTTCAACTACTAATGTTTTTGTTTTATTTTTTTTCTTTTCATTTATACTTACCGAGAGTTGACGTAGGCGATAGTCTTATCTGTATCAACGTATTCAAAGTATTGTCAATAGTAATACATCACATAGTAAATAATGGTATCGTGCGGATGTACGCACGTTATTTGGATCGCGCGGATATCCGTTCTATTCCCTGAATGATTGTCCATGTGGGAAAATTAAAGCAATCCACATGGAAATAATAATGCTCAACTTATGATGAAAAATATATTGGAGAACGAATTGGTAAGAAGGAAAATCCGTGGAATGCCAAATTTTCCAAAATTTGACAGTTAATTAGTTAAATAATGAGGAATGTCCCCTGAAGATTTGAAGTTCCACGTTTTACACGTAGAAATATGGAAAACCGATAAGGATAGTACGGAATTTTTCACAGCGCTCGCGCGGTGGAATAGATTCCATAATAATCTTATCGGCTCCCCATATCTCAGATATGCAGTGTTGCGATGAAAATTCTTTCAACATAGTGGCATTCAGCACCCAACATTTATATATGAATATATATAGTAGGTGTTCAACGAATAACGGATGATATTGAAAAAAGAATAACGGAATGAGGAATCTTTTAAAAAATAAGTGGACGATTCGATTTCGGTCTAATTCTTATTTGAGAGAATCCTGAGAGCTACGAAAAGGATTTGAGGTAAAATCGGCCCAACCCAATGATTGATTTCCGAAATGTTCTTACAAAATTAGTGCCAAAAAAATATAGTTATCACGGTTAACCCTTTTGTTCTTTTCTTCGGACAGTTTTCAAAAAATATCTTGAGAAAGAAACGATATAGGGCGCTTCCATCCAAAAGC
Source organism: Aleiodes sp. PSUC_FEM 10030003 (assembly GCA_018902275.1). Lineage (NCBI taxonomy): Eukaryota > Metazoa > Arthropoda > Insecta > Hymenoptera > Braconidae > Aleiodes > Aleiodes sp. PSUC_FEM 10030003. The sequence continues at coordinate 1,978 of JABSMS010016078.1, forward strand.
ATTTTAAAATTTTTGGAATCCTCTACGAGAAAGGATGAGGGCGGAATTGTCCTATCTCGGTTAGTTTCCGAGAAATCCGCGGAAAACTGATGAAAAAAGAGGGGACTGAGATTTCTAGTACCGAATTATTTCAGTTCTTATGGAATATCTCGGAAAATGACGGAGATAGCATGATTTAGCTTTAATTATTTCTCTTGTCATCAGTTTTCTTAATAACATCTCCAATATATTTTTTTGCCAAATTTTAGTCGAAGTTGACTTTTTCCCTTTCGTGGTGCATATAATATTTTTGGATTCGAGAGAGAAACCTAGTTCTTTTCTCCCTAGATGAAGAAATCATATTGTACATCACATTATTACGTTATTATTCGAGTACTTGCTATACATTCATAGTAAGCTATCAATTTTTTCGAGTAACAATGTGCTTCATCGAATTCCTCATTCAAACTATCGTCATTCATTCTCAAGCCAATTGCAACACCGTATCCAACTAAAATTACATCAATCATTCATTCACAATATCCTGTATAAACTTTTTCCCCTATAAACCCTCGATAAAACCTATACCTTTATATTTCTTTTGTGACCAAATCTTTGATTCTCGTTGAATAAATAAGCAGTGATATGGGGATAAAAGTAACCCCCGACTAATTTTTTTCGTCTCTTTTACTCTCGTTCATCGAGAAATACTCAAATGCAGTTACGCCTGCGCGTAACAGCTTCAATCTGATGGTGAAATTCGTGGGAGTTACCCAGCCTCAGTCTCACGCGAAATTTCGGTGTGGACCGATTGTGATCTCGGTTATTATTTTTCACTGAATCCTGCTGGACCAGTCCATCAACTAACATCTACCAATAAATTGTGATTGATTTGATGATAATTATTGCAATAGTCATTGAAATATGGAACAAGTAATTCCATTATTATCCTCTTTGTGAAGTTCGTTTTCGCCAAAAAAAATTGTTTGGAGTGATTTTAAGTTTATGAATCAATAAAATATCCTTGAATAAGTCATCTGTGATTGAAAAAAACACTAAATGTTGATGAAAAAAATGAACACATAACAATCTTAACTTAAATAATCAAATAGCTTCTGCACTGGGAGTGCATCGATTCACTGGACCCGTTGACCGAATTCCCCGTTCTATACACAAGAAAGTAGTATCAAATGCGCAGTCATGAAACAAGAAGAATTTAAAGTTCAATAAATCAAAATGAACATTATTATATCATCATCAAAATGATAATTTTAATTTTATAAATAATTTAATTTCATCGTGAAAATCATGTTCACGTCAAATTGTGAGTGAAAACCGATGAGATTCGAATAAAACTCAATAGAATCACGATGTCGGGGGCCTTTCGACCCGGGAGCTGCTGAAGAAGTTAGTCTGTAATTTATCGAAGAGATCACAAGATGAAAGAAGTTATTATCATCATTTTCCTCACTGCACTTGGTAACTATTGGGTCAGATATACATAAAATATTGTTATTCAACTTAGTTCAATATTCCGATATTCTTGAACATTGTCACACCGCAATATTCAAATAATTCTGTAAAAACAATTCGCCGAAAAAGAGACAGATCTTCAGTAACGTCTCGTCCCGTTCTTAAAAAGGTCAGTGGTATTCCACTGTATCTTTTCATGACGTAGAGACATGCGTTATCACATCTTCGTTGATGCTTAGAGGAAAGAAGTTGTATCAACAATTTTTCATAATCACATCTGAAGGTCAAAAAATCGAGAAAAATAATATACCGACATATATTCTATGAGATCTACCATTGTCTGTCACACTACTCTCTTTATTTCTTTATGTTTTTTTTTCTTTCTCTACTTTCTGTATTATCGTTTGTCATTTTCTTCCGTGCTGGAAGAGGGTGTGTGCTATCATGAGTATATCGATTGTGTCGACTGCACATGCGTTGGCGTGGTGAATGAAAATCTCTCTCTCTCCTTGCGCCCCCTCAATATCTGGAGTCATTCATGGACCGGTGACCGTGTGGTCCATCAAGAACCAACTCTGATATATATCAATCTCCCTTTCTCTATATCCATTTTCTAGCTCATCCAGAAATTCGTAATGCAAACGTTATTGCCAAATCGATTCACTAACCCCGTCCTCCCCTCCCAATACCACTTTCAACACTCCTACGCTCTGAGAAACTTCGCCATCTGTTGTTCATTACTAGTTTTCTTTATTGAATGGTGATCTCTGGCCAATGTGGCGAAAAATCAAACGTCAATGAATAGATATAAATAGGAATATCCTAGAATATTCAATTGATGAATTGTGGGAAGTTTGAAGTATTCGCGAAATTTTTTATGAGATCTCTGAAAGAAGTAATTCAATGTTTGAGTTTAGGGATTTGATTGTTGAGTTCGTTGATCGAAGATTTGATTCATCATATATTTCTATATTCTTCTAATGAATAATCATTGTTGGATGTTTAATTGTTTGTAACCATTTAATATTTCTGATTATGTAAATATCTGATCAGATCAAATTCGAATGGGAATTACACAACTGCTTTTTTTTGGCCACTAAGTGTCTTCGATTTGGAGAAAGAAGAGGAGGAAAATTAGGAACAATTAGTTATTGTTTACCAAATTCTTTTCTCGTTGATTGAAGACCCGCAGAGACCGAAAAAAGCCGTTATCCAATTTCAATATGATACTTTGGTTTTTCATCAATTTTTGTGCCCCACTTGTTCATTGGATTGGAAATTGAAAATGAATGCACAATAATCTTAACAATGGAGCTATCCATCGCGATTCAGTAATTTCGTCATATTTCCTATTCTATTTTTCGGTCCAAAGTGACTGCTTTGAAATACTTTTAGATGCAGAATTTCTGTTGAAAGACGGTAGAAACAGGATTTTGCGAGTCCCTAATAACTTCAGGGAAATCATTATAGATTGTTCGATCACCTGTTCGCTATACTAGGCATGATTCCTTTCCTATCACTGCAAAAGAATCGCAATGAGTCTTGCATATTTCAGGCTGTGTCTATAGCGGAGAAACGACCACACACCTCCCCCTAAACCGTGGTGCAGCACGTCAAATTTATGGAAGTGGAAGCCTTCGTCAAACCGGAAGCGGAATTATTGATACAACTGCACCAAGCGATCCCGAAGTTACAGAATCTTCAAACGATGGATATAAGAAAGTTAATCATAACATCGAAAAAGTTCGGCCAGGTAAAAGTTCCACTTTAATTCTCCAGTCCCCCAAATTGATCGATCACTTTCGACAGAGCATCGAGAACATTTTCCGGATATCACTGGTTATGGTTATGGATACGGTGGTACAAATCCCCATGGTATCGCCAACGGCCATCCACAGGTACCCTCAGTACTTCATCCAAGAATTCCAATGACTGATGAGGATTATGAGGAAATGATTGACGGGCCGAGTGTACGAAATGGTGCACCGGTAGGTGGTATGCGTTTCCCAATATCCAATGGTGGAATTTATGGACAGGGACCACCTGGAATGCCACGAGGTGGTTCAACAAGGGTCAGGGGTAAGGACGGATACTATGGATCACTTGATACAGGCGGTAAGTTTCAGTTTTCTTCAAGCTTGAATTCGGATCAGAATTTGGATATTTGATGAAAATGATTGAAGGTTACTACGGCGAACTCCCTGAACGTACGAGAATTAATAGCGGTTTGTCACGTGGCCATGGTATAAGTCCAATTGGTGAGCCTGATCCAGATCGTTTTGGTCCTGATAAGAAAACTCTTATTCACGAATTAGAAGATGAGAGCGATGCCAATTCGATGTATGCGTCGTGCAGATATAATTGCGTCAGTGATCAATTTCTCTGTATGAGTACGTGCGATTGTATTGATTTGAATCTACGTTGTGATGGAGCTGTGAGTTGAATTAATCAAATTGATGAATTAAGATGTACGAGGATGGACACAGAAATTCTTGGATTAATGAATTGAGCGATATTTCAGGTGGATTGTGAGAGCGGTGAGGATGAATTAGATTGTGAAGATATATTGGAGGCAAGGAAATCAAATGGTACGTGCTATGGTGAACGTAAATTATTGTGCCCAGAAACTGGCTATTGCATTGCACAACAATGGCTCTGCGATGGTGATGATGATTGCGGGGATTACTCTGATGAATCCAATTGTGGTATGTAATGATTCTAGTTTTATCGTGTCGATAAAGAATGAATGGTTGTGTTGAGGATGTTACCACCTCTTGAGGATGTGATTGATATTGGTCGTTCCCTCAGTGAAGTGGTAGAAGGATAAGTTTAAAGATCAAATAAAAATGATTCTGATGATATTCCAGGAATTATTGCGTTTAGAAGAATTTTCTTAGCTCATAAAATTCTTTCCAAGCAAGCTCTCTTGATATTTCCCTCTGAATTCACATTTTCCGGAGATATTTGCAATGTAATCTATACTATTTTTCTCAATCATCTCAATAGCCGTTTGAAGTTCAAAACCTAAGAGATTGAAATTTTATCCATAAAAAATAATATTTCGCTACCATGCAGCGCGCTGGGAGAGTAGACGCGCGTGTATTACCTACTTCTCCAATGATTTGAGTGAACTATTCTGTACCTTCCTCTCTTTATTGTGAATTGTTTCTCAGGAAATAAGAAGAACTGCACAGACGATCAATTTGAATGCAGAAATGGCCTCTGCGTTCAACAATCATGGAGATGCGATGGTGAAAATGACTGTCGAGATTTTTCAGACGAGGAGAATTGCAGTGAAAGAAGGTAACTCAATCTAAAAATACTTTTTCCACAATACTTAAATTCTTTCAGGTCTTTATACAAGAATGGGAATAAAAAATTTAAGATTCCTTCAATCGTAGAATGCCTATGGTTTCACACGTGTTCATTCAAAATAAATTCTATCAATCGTCCCGCGATTGTAGTCACTTCCTTTGTATTCAAAACTCAATAAACATTTTTCTATTCTGTAGGCGAGAGGAAAAGAATGATTTGACGTGATTAGCATTGAGTTGATAGACGGTTCGTGCACGTGAACAATTTACGGATTGTCGGGGGTTCGGGTTTTCACGGTGAATGGCAAATAGCAGGAAAAATTTAGGAGAATATAGATAGATTGTATTAGTTTGGCAAGACGAGTGAGGTGAAGAAGGGGGTAGATGTTGGGCAGTGGGTGGCAGGGTTGATCCAGGGCGTGGAGGTTGCCAAGACAACAACATAATGGTTTCATATTGGTGCGTTGGTGGCGCACGCTATCGACCACTTAAATGTGTGGGCTCCACTTATTTCCTTTTCTTCTTCTCACTTTTTCTCTTGAATTCAAACATATATCAATCTTGAAATAGATTTGTATGCTTGAATTTTTATGAATAAGATGGAAAGATTATAAGTTGTACCATGAGTCCACGGAGTAATGAATGAATTTCCTTTCATTTTATTTTCATTAGGTTTATTTCAAGTTTATGGAATTCTATGTGAATTATGCATGATACTTTTTGATAAAAATATATTTCTGCAAATGTAGGATTCTTCAGATTGCTATATCAATTTTTTTTAGTAGACTTTTCGTCTCTGTTAGGATTCGGGAATTCTCTCTTTTGTCATTCATTGTTGCAATATACGATGCAGAATTTATTACTCGATATTGACGTTTTGATTAATGAAATTTCAGTCATAAAATAATTAAATTCACAGAGTATTTTGGTCTCTTTTTGATGAATCAATTGAATCTCAGTATATCGCTCTTTATTCGGCCTCTCGTAGAATCGATATTCGATAATAACGACCGTCAGTGGACGATTTAAACGGAAAGCCCTCAAGGCATTTTCATGAAAGCCCACGCGAGTTACAAAATATTTAATGACATTTACCAAACTTTGTCATATTTGATAAGTTAATAATTTAATCATCTTATTTGACGATAGAAAATGCAAGGACGACGAGTACACGTGTCCTGATGGCTCCTGCCTTGCACGAATCTACATGTGCGATGGGGACAATGATTGTGATGATGGATCTGATGAATTAAAATGTCGTAAGTATTTTCAAATTGATGAATAATCAATGAAAAACAATGAAAATCATAAATTTCATAAAAATTCATTGAATTCCATAGATGGAAATCGTGAAGTTGACTGCGATGAAAATTACTTTGAATGCACAACAGCAAAATGCATTAGGAAAGAGTATCGTTGTGATGGTAGCGATGATTGTGGTGACGCAAGTGACGAAGAGAATTGTCCAAATTTAACGGAGTGCAATGCGAATCAATTTAGGTGAGCTCCGAGCGTTCGTTATTTGTTATATTGAAATAGCAATTTCGAACTCATTCAGTATTTTCCGAATCCTCGATGATGATTTGAAAAGAAAAAGGCTCAAAAATGAATAGGAGAAAGAGTTGATAGGAAGCATGCGTTCATCAATACTGAAAGAAGAAAAACGGAATAATGGAGGAACGATACCGAACTCAATGGCGATATTGCGCTAGTTAGCTCGTTCATTCTTTTTTGGTCATAAATTGGCACCTCCTACATCAAGCCACTCGCAATCAGCCCAGATTAATTTTCTCTTATTTTCTTCTCATTCAATGGGAGAAAAGGGGGACATAACATCTGGTCTCTCTCTTTTTCATCTGACCCCAGTCAACTTCTCCCTTCTCCCTTTTTTTCGAGGGAACGCGGGATAAAGAGAACAGCCCCTCTGCGTGACTCATGCAGATTAAAATTGCGTCGTCATGACAATCAGTGTTTGAATGAAACACGATGTCAAATTTCATTCAATGCTATGGAGCTTCGTTTAACTCATCAAGGTTCAATCTTCAATTAGGAAAAATAGGAGTAGAATAGTGATTTCAATGAAACTGTTCCAGATGGATTTTTTTTCGATGAAAAATATGGATTCAAATTAATTTCTGGGAATTTTTTGGAAGTTCCTTCAATCGACAATGGAACAGGACATTAAATTTATGGATTGCTTGAGATTTCGTTTATTCAATAAATAATCCAAGTTAAATGTCTACGGAAAATTAAAAATTTTGTGATAAAATTTCAAATCTTATCTGAATATCCTCATGTCAAAAGAATTTTTAAGAAATAAATTTCGAGGAATTCCGAGTTAACTGAACTTTGTTGAATGTTTCAATATTTCATCGATGAATTTCAGGCATAATTCTCGAACGACGGGTAGGGAGAGGGGGAGAGGGGGCGCCTTTGAACAAAATGATTTTTTTTTATTGATAATATAATTTTGATTTTTTTTTTCAATTAAGAAATGTTTATTATGAACGTCAAATATGCAAAGTATTGATCCGAGATGAAAAATATTAATGATTAACTATTTTATGATGGTAAAATTAATTATTAGAAGAGCAAGAAGTGTTCAAAGGTGCCCCCCCACTCCTCTACTCGTTTGATAAAAATCAGTTTCCTCTGAATATTTATTTTTAAAATCATTGAAATTCGACTCAAACTACCTAAATTAATGGGGAATGAGTTCCCTTGTAATTCGGTTTCTCTTGTTTTGTATTGCAACCATTAGAACCGAAGATATCTGCGGAAAACAGAAAATTGTCGGGGGGAAAGAGTTCTTCAATTCCTTACCAAAACAGTTGAATTTCAACAAAATTCTAAAAAATCCATTACTAGTCCCCATTTAATAAGTAATGTGAAAAATTTCTCTAGATGTGGAGATGGACATTGCATAAGTAAACTCCAGGTTTGCGACAGAGATCACGATTGTAACAATGGAGAAGACGAAGTTAATTGTGAAAATCCAACAGCACGTAGTTGCTTAGCGACTGAAGAATTTACCTGTTCAACTGGAAATTGTATATCGGTTTGTATCTAATAATAGAACAATCTTTCATTCTGGAAAATTATTAGTATTGTTCAATCATATGAGACTGTGTATTTCTGCTTCAGCGTTTGTGGGTTTGTGATGGAGTTCCGGATTGTTCGGGTGGCGAGGACGAGGAAGGTTGTCCACTTACATGCGACGTAACTCAATACTTGTGCAAAACACCACCAAATTCAAATGACACATCAATAACAAATAAAAATATACAAAATCCATTACAACATATCCACGCTTACTGCATAAGTAAGAAGCATCTCTGCGATGGACTACCAGATTGTCCACTGAAAGAAGACGAACTAAATTGTCCAAAAAAACGCAATTGTACATCGAGTGACAAATGTAATCAGCAGTGTATACTAACAGTTAATAATGAAAACGCATGCTCTTGTGAACCAGGTTTTGCTCTTGGTAGTGATAATGCAACATGCCATGACGTGAATGAATGTGAATTTCAAAAAGAACCAGTATGCAGCCAATTATGTAACAATACATTTGGCTCATTTGTTTGTGGCTGCATAACTGGTTATGTATTGAGACCAGATTTACGTACCTGCAAAGCAATTGGCGGTAATCCAAGTTTGATATTCACAAATCGCGTTGATATCAGAAAAGTAAGTTTAGGACCATCAACGGATTCAAAATACACTCCAATACTCAAAGGCTTACACAATGCAATTGCTATGGATTATCATTATGAAAAGGGTATAATTTATTGGTCAGATGTTTCATTGGATATGATTAAAAAAGTTTACGTTAATGGAACGAATCCAGAGGATGTTATACGTTGGGGTTTAGAGAGTCCCGGTGGTGTTGCGATTGATTGGATTCATAATTTATTATTTTGGACAGATTCTGGTACACGTAGAGTTGAAGTCATTACGTTGGAAACAAAGGTACGTCATGTACTTGTATCAACGGATTTGGATAAACCAAGGGCAATTGCAGTACACCCACACTACGGTTATGTATTTTGGACTGATTGGGGACCAACACCAAAGATCGAACGTGTTGACATGGATGGCACTGGTAGACAAGCACTAATAATAGATTCAATTACTTGGCCGAATGGCTTGACTATTGATTATCCTACTGAACGTATATTCTGGACTGATGCTAAACATCCGGCTATTATGTCAGCTAAATTAGATGGAACAGATAGGAAAAAAGTATTGAGCAAGGGCTTACATCATCCATTTGCAATAACGGTATTTGAGGATTTAATTTATTGGACTGATTGGCATTTTAAGAGTATATCATCGGCAAATAAGGGCAATGGCAGAGGCTTCAAGACAATAAGATCGGGGTTACATTTTCCAATGGATTTGCACAGTTATCATAAACAACGTCAGCCATTATATCCAAATCATTGTGGTAATAATAATGGTAAATGTTCACACATGTGTCTACCAAATAGTGCTGGATACAGTTGTGTTTGTCCGGTCGGTCTCAAAATAAAACGTGATGGTAAAAATTGCGCGACTTTGATTGATAATTTACTTATATTCGCAAGAAAACGAGATCTGAGGCTCATACCAATTGATCAATCAACGCGTGTTTTTGATACTGTCATACCAGTTGATCATGTCCAGAGTGCTGTTGCATTGACTTGGGATTCTGAGGAGGATATGATTTATTGGACTGATGTGGAATCAGATACAATAAGTAGAGCTCATATCGATGGAACAAATCAGACAATTGTTATTAATCATAATTTAGAATCACCGGCTGGTCTTGCTATGGATTGGATAACAAAGAAATTGTATTGGACTGATGCTGGGACTAACAGAGTTGAGTGCTCCAATCTTGATGGTACAATGAGAACTCTTTTGGTCTATGTGGGACTCGATAAACCACGTGATATTGTACTTGATCCAACTGTTGGTAATATGTATTGGAGTGATTGGGGTGAAAAACCGAAGATCGAAAGAGCTGCCATGGATGGTAGCAAACGGAAGGTATTTATAGGTGAAAAAATCATGTGGCCAAACAGTTTAACTATTGATTTTTCGATGAAGAGACTTTACTGGGCTGACGGAGGAATGAAAAGCATTGAATATATCAATCTAGAGGGCAATGGTAAACGAGTAAGGGTACGTTCTGATTTGTCTCATCCGTTTGGCCTTACTATACATCAGAATAAAATATATTGGACCGATTGGGATACGCGTAGTATTCATCGTGCTAATAAAGATAATGGAGAGAATGCAACTGTTGTTAAAGCTGAATTAGGTAATCTAATGGATGTCCGTGCTTTTCATCGACGACGCTCCATTGTACCAAATCCGTGCAAGGATAACAATGGAAAATGCTCACATCTATGTCTTCTGACAACTGATTCATCAAGATACAAGTGCGCCTGTCCCACTGGGCTCATTCTCGAGCCTGGATCCAATCAAAAAAGATGTAGAAATGTGCCGAGTAAATTTCTCGTATTTGCACATCGTATTGACATCCGAATGATTTCATTCGATGTTAACTACAGGGTTGATGTAGTATTGCCAATTGATTTTCTGAAAAATGCTAGTGGCGTCGATGTTGATAAACGAACTGGTGATGTCTATTGGACTGATCCAGAGACTGATGTTATTACTAGATCCAATTTCAATGGAAAAAATGGCCAAACAATTGTCAACACTGGTATTGATACGGCTGATAGTCTTGTTGTTGATTCAATTGGCCGGAAACTTTACTGGACCGATGCTGGTTTGAATAGTATTGAAGTTTCTGAACTAGACGGGAGACATAGAAAAGTATTGATATGGGGTGGATTAGATAATCCACGGGCTATTGCTGTTAGTTACGCGAAGGGTCTGATTTTCTGGACAGATTGGGGTCATAACGCACGGATTGAACGTGTCAATATGGATGGCGATGAGAGGGCGACAGTTATTGCTGAAGATCTTATTTGGCCAAATGGCTTGTCCATTGACACTGAACATGAAAAACTCTATTGGAATGATGCGAAACGTAAGCTTATTGAGGTAGCCGATTTTGATGGTACCAATAGAAAAGCTCTAATCAAAAGCGTTCAGCATCCGTATGGTTTAGCTGTGATGGGTGATTATATCTACTGGAGCGATTGGCAAACTAAAGCAATTCATCAGGCTAATAAAATGTCAGGTAATGATGCAAAGGTCGTTGTGAACAAATTGAATGGAATCATGGACGTCCGAGCAATTGATGTAAGTCAATAGAAATAAATACATTCTTGTGATTTTCTGAAACTCATTGCTCATTCTAATTCCAGGTTCGCGATATCGATGATAGCCAGAATGTTTGTGAACCAAATAACGGCGGATGTTCTCATCTTTGTCTTCGTAATCCACGTGGTTACACTTGTGCCTGTCCAACTGGAATTTTATTGCAGGAAGACAAAAAAACATGTCAATCAAGTCCGGCAAATTTCCTCCTATTTGCTGCACGTAAATCATTAGCTCGTATATCATTTGATACACCAGAAAAATGGGAAGTTAGTTTACCAATAGCAGATATTCATAATGTTTATTCTGCTGATTTCCATTGGAATAAGGGCCTCATTATCTATACTGACATACATTTGCGAGTAATAAAAACAGTCAATATGCACAATTTTTCACAAACAAAGACAATAATAACTGAACCAGAGAATTCAGAATCATCGCCATTTAAAATAGCTGTCGATTGGTTAGCTGACAATATTTATTGGACAAATACAAAGAAAAAAGTTATTGAAGTATCAAAAATTGATGGAAGTAGTAGGAAATGTTTGTTGAATGATTTAGATACACCTTGGTCAATTGCACTATTTCCAAAACTTGGTTACATGTTTTGGACGGAATGGGGAAATAATAGAAACATTCAAAGAGCCTTGCTTGACGGCACGAATAAAAAAGCAATTATTTCAACTGATTTATCTTATCCAAATGGATTGAGTATTGACTATGAGAAACGAAAAATTTATTGGGCTGATACCGTTAAAGATAGAATTGAAATGTCGGATTTGAATGGCAATCATAGAATTCAATTGGTACCAGTTGCTGAACGACCCTATGGATTATCACAATATGGTGAATTTATTTACTGGGCTGGATGGGATCAGACTTCTGTCAAACGAGCCGACAAAGCATCAGGTGATTCTTGGATCAATATCAGAACATCCTTGCGTGGTATTACTGATGTCAAAGCGGTTTCCGCTGACAGACAAAAAGGATGGACCCCATGTGCGATTGATAATGGCGGATGTACGCATTTGTGTTTCTTCCTGAAAAACAATTATACATGTAGCTGTCCGGATATCGAGGATCCTACGTGTTCTACAGGTAAAGTAGTTTTTTCGCGACATTCTAGTTATATTTTCAATTTGCACATGAAAATTTTTCTTACGAATTGAATGAAAATATATGAAGGCACTCATTCTGTCATGCAATTTGGATATTTCTCATTCCTGGAAAAATTGAGAGATATTCTAATTGTATTCCGACTCCACATTCTCAATGCTAACAAAAATTAAATGTTCACTCAATAATATTCATAATCACATTTCAGTGCCGAGGAAACGTATACCTGTCAGAAAACCAGGCACCGAAAATAATCCTGATTACGATGAACACGATGAGAATGAAAAACCACCAGAAGTATTTACACGACCGAGTCACAGAGATGGTGGTGATAAATTCAAGAATTACAAAATAAATAAGGATAAGGATTACACAATTACAATGACTATAACAATTGTTGTTATTGGTACAATAACAATTGGTATTATCATTGTCATACTCTATCTTGTTTGTCAAAGAAAACCGAAGCAAGAGAAGTACATGTATACAAATCGTAGAAATGTGCTCACATTTTCAAATCCAAATTATAATGCGTCTGATGTTGATGTTGGACCTAGTAATCCTGTGCCAGAGAAAAAATCATTTATTTGGAAGAGATTGAAGTACGACAGCTCGCAGGTTCGTTGAAATATCCAAATCCCATTATATTTTCATGAAAATATTCTTACTCTTAAATTCTATGGCTCGAAAGAAATTAGTAAAATGAATGCTTAGTAATTTCTTTTGAGTTCATATGCTTCACTATCAATAAAATAAGACGCGCTAATCTTGCGCTTATTCTTTCTCTCCTTTTTTTCCTACTACAAACGAATGAACATTGAATTATTGATGAATGAACATCAAAATAAATTTAAAAAACGATAACGAAACAAAAATATTAGAAATCAAGTTCATCGAAAGTTGAATGCCCAATCAAACTACAACATTTACCTCTGCATTTCATTCAAATGAATGAGACTGAGACAACGTAGTGTTAGTGTTATGGCTCTGATATTTTGAGCCATTACCGATTAACATCGGACGTCGACTCAAGCAAATCGACAATATTCTGAAATAAAGTAACAACAGAAAAGCTAGAAATGAGTGAAAATTTTTAGAGAAATTAAATTACCAACTTAACAGTGAGATAATGAGAAGATTAAAAAAAACCGTAGAAAATATCAAATAATTTTGTTTTCTATGACGTACCTGATGGTTTCCATCAAGATAACTTGTGGAATGACCTGATTGGGCATACGACCAAAGACTGAGTTGATAAATAAAAAATGAAAACACTGAATTCTAAAGATCAATGAGAATAAAAATAACAACGGAATGAAAAACAATTATAGTTATTTAATGGGAAAAATTGGAAAAGAAGGAATCAATAATTCATTGTATTATAGGAGAGAGTGTACGAGGATAATGGGCAAACTTCAAGCCCTGAAGTTGTATCACTAATACCGCCCTCAGCAACGCCGAGTAGCAGTCGGGCGCCCTCTGTAACACCAAGGGAAACTTCGCCGTCACTCATACACGTTACACATCTCAATGGTTAGAAACCGCATTGATATTAACAAGTGTTACAATTGTCATTTATCGAATTGCAGTGGAATTTCTCTCTTTGCATATTCTCCATGAGTCTATCTTCAGCCTCTTAACTGATTTTAAAAGCCTGCTGACGAAGTTTCATTGTGTATGCAGATATTGTCTCGTGGACGAAATGATAACTATTTTCAGCAGTGATTCGTGCTTCGCTCCGCCCACTGCGCAGTTCCCAATGCACATATTTGACTCCGCCTCGCTTTTTTTATGCGCATGCGCGAACATTCTAATTCGGCAATTCAATTGATGGGGTTTTCCCACGTTTCCCAAATCCAAAATAATATGCAAATAGAGAGGTTGTATTGCAATTAACTTTCCATGATTTTTTACTTGTTAACGATCATATTTTTTATTGAACTTTTCAATTAACGCTTAATTGCTGACTATAAAATTCTTAGATCATTCTGAATTTCAAGATTAAACTAATTATAATGAGCGAATAATATTCTATTGTATTTTTCATTATTAAGATTTCATTTTTTGCGAACTTAGCATCATTCAATTTGTTTATTTTTATATGAAAAGAATATATATGATATTAAAAGAATTTGCGAAAATATATTTGTACTCCGGTTAAGTAATAATGTACTACAGAATTTGCGGAAGGTCAAGATTATACCGAACAGAGTGTCACAATTAATTATTTATTGAGATTAGGAAAAATTTAATCGATTCTAATACCTTATTTTTCATGTTTGCTGATGATTAAAAATAAATTGTCTCTGTCAGTATTTTTCTAAACGAAAGGGAGAAACTTCAAATGAATGAAGGAAAAAAATGAGAATATAAAAATTACGAATATATATATTTTTACTATGAGAATTGCTATTTAATAATTGAATATTTTCTGGATGCCCCAGCGGGCCTAGGGCACTCCAATGCGTCCTGAAAGACATGAGCGAAAAATAAGAGGAAAAAAATTAAAAGAACCAAAAGAAAATAAATAAAACGAATTAGTTGAGAACACCACATGCATCCAATTAGAACATTTTTTCCCATGTAAAAAGAAGTTAAGTTCCTCTTCATTTATTTTTTCCTTTTTTGAATTTTATGGAGAAAATGTAATGATTGAAATTAAATGGGCAAGTGATTCGAGATCTTCTTACCTTCCGATTATAACTTTCAATAAAATTCATATTGAAGAGACAAATTAAAAGGCGAATGAAAAGGAAATAAGAGATTTAGAATGGAAATGAGAAAAAAAATATTGAATTCTGTGTCAGATAGTGTAATTTCATGACGTAAATAATCATTTTTCATGGAGTTTGAAATACCAAATAAAGGAGTTAATAAATAATTAACTAATTCAGAGACATGAATTATATACGACACAACCAAAAATCTATCACTATTCATCACTATCATAGTTTTGATTATTTTCAAAACATTATTGCAATTGTAAAGGAAATGAATGTTTAGATCTCAAGGATTGGATGTAATACTATGCATTCAGTGAGCAGGATCATTTTTATTTTAAGAAATGATGAATTCATTGAAATTCAGCGATCAACAGTTCATAATTTAGTAGTGAAGTGGTAGATGAAGACAAACCCAAAAGTCTATACAGATTATTTTGAAAATATCTTGGAAATTACAAAATTTACGAAAATCCATCGAGCGACAACTTTCCAATTCCAAATCTACTTCTTTCGAAGATATTCACAAAAGTATCGACAAGAAATTTTTCAGTTTGTCTATCTTTACAAACTTGCTACTGAATTGTGATTGTAATAGAGCGAAACCTCTATTCATTGGACCCCAAACTCGATTCTCCCACCACTCTCGAATGTGAAAGAGACAAGCGAAGTTCTCATCCTTTTTTAGAGTTGGCGGGACGAGATGCCACGTGACTTCGACGCCTAGCGTATAGCAGGGACGCATTCCAGTCATGCGCAAGAGAATAAAGACAGAAATAAAAGAGAAGAGAAGGAGATAGTGATGGAAGAGAGTGGGGAACCGTATTTCTCCTAGTAGAGGAGAAGTTACAATCATACGGAGGTTCAACGAATAGGGGTTTCACTGTAATGCAAAGAGGAAAAGAAAATTATTATGATGTGTATTATCGATCGCGTGCCGTCCGCCGCTGATTTCTTGTCTTTGCCGAGCACACAGTGATTTTCTGAACGATGAAAGAAAAGAGCTAAAGTTATGAAATCGATGGATTCTTTTCCTCAAGTCGATATAAATGAGAGAACATAATAAAATAAATAAAAAAAAACAAGAAATTTTTTGTGGTTGTATGAATGCATGAATGTTAATTCGAATCAATGGTTATCCAAACTAATTTTTATTCACACCTTGTAATGCATAAAACTATGAGAAAAATAAAAGATTTAGAGTGAGAAAGAGACGAAGTTCACTGTGGTTCAAGGCTCAGGTGAGCTCAGTGAACAGAAATCTCCATCTCTATTATCAACCTAAACGAATTAGTACTGATGAAGGATGAAAGGATGAAGTGAATGACATTTTTCGTATAATATAAATATAAAAATATCATTAAAAATGTTTTGATAGTCTCTCTGTGAATGATGAAGAATATAAATTGATGATTAAATTTTCGTAATGATAAAAAAAATCTTGTCCGTTACGGTGCCAAAGAAAAAATTGAGAAGACTAAAGAGAAGCAGTTTTGAAGAGAAAATTGTGAATGTGTACATAAACGTGCCGTATTAATTGTACTAATTTAAAGGGCATTGTAATATTTGTATAGGAGTTGCCAGTAATTTTAGAGTAAAAGAAGAAAAGAAATACGAGGAACAACATTGTTTAATATTCGTGCATCATGCTGCCTCCGCATGATGTTTGGAAATAAAATTATTCCGTATCTTAAAATACTTGACTATTAATTTCTCCTTTCTTCTGTAAAATTGAAATGAAGTAAAATGGTTCTGATTATTTACACAGTGAATTTATTGGAACATTCAGTTGAAATTTACACGAGTTTTCAATTCAATTTTTCAACACTATGAACAGTTGGAAATTTATTTAACATAAATTAATGACAAGATAAACTTTTTATTACGTAATTATTAATTAGTACCGCCGCATTAGAACACACAGAGTTTCTTTTTTATTTTGGCCAAAATTTGAATGAAATTATAATATTTTTTATTCTCGGTTATGAAAGTAAGTGAATAAAAATATATATTATCTTTCATTTCGGTTATTTCACGCAACACCATCTTTCTTTTATCATTTCAGTACAAAAGTGCTCGAAGAGATGAGCCAATTTTTTTTGAGATTCTTCAAGCAAAGGTTTTTCAAGCGCTACAAAAAAAATCTCTTGATAAATTCTCGTAAACCGAAATATTTTAAAAAGAATGTACATATAATTATTTGACTCATCTTTAACCACTCAATTACTGAGAATTCTCGTCATCCAAGAATATCAATTCTCGATCAAAACATTCATAATTTTTTTTCCTTTAAAAATTCTGTTACCCGTCTTTGGCATTAGTAAAGCACTTTTTTTCATTTGTTTTCTCCTCCATTAGTTCTGGAATTCGGTTTTTTGTGTAATTTGGTCCACGAGGGATCGTAATACTGAATAAAATTGGCTTATTTCTCAAATACAAATTAATAAACTCTGAAATAACAGAGAATGTTACATCTCGAGTATAAAAAATACTCTTAGTTCATCAGCCTTTAAGGGTGAAAATTATTGCATGGTAAATTAGAACATTTTAATCCTGTTATAATCTGGGTTCCTCTCGAATCATTAGAATTCTCCTATTTACGTTGAAGTTCAGGAAATATTTCGTACATCACGACTTCAAATATATCCTGAAATGAAAAAAATATTATTCAAAATATACATAACTTTCATGACTGACTCTTGAATTCAGTGAATATAATAAACAGGCCGAGAAGAAATCTCGCCGATTTTTACGTTAATATCTTCGAAAGAAGCAGGCGTAGAAGGAATCATTAAGGGGTAACGGAATGCCCTCACATAAATACTCACATAAAACAATTGTTTATTGAGATTAACATTCTGAAGTGTGTCAAAGACTTTAGTTGCTCCCCTTTGGGCACTCTGTGCGCCAACAAGACTCGCCAAAACTTCTGGTAAATTATTTAAAAATTGTCTTCTTGCTTCTCCACGTGTCTTTAGCTTCTCTTCGTCAGTTCTCATCGCTGAACTCGGTGCTATTTGTCCATTTGGCCACCATGATTTTGTAAATAATTGAATATAATAATGTAGCATTGGTTCAGAAAATACCCAACCAACAGTCTCTCTAACTTGTCTGTTGATAGTTCTTCCATAAGTTATTTGAACAAAACTAATGAGTGATCTCCTCAGCCATTTAAATACACCCCGCAAATCAAAAACTTCACCAAGCAATGTATAAAGTGGTTCGGCAATAGCATCTTTACCAGGACCCAAGCCATCACTCATGGTACGTCCGCCATCATTATCATCAAGTAACAATGAATAATCTTCCTCATCATCTTTATCACGTGAATCACTACTGCTATTACCAGAATTCGTTTTAAACAATGTTGACAATGAGAAACGTGATTTTTTTGGTGACGGCGCTGTATGCTTAAGATGCTCTGAACTTGGACTGAGAAATGCATAAAGGGCCTCACTCTGATTTAATCTTTCATCCTCAAGTACAAAATTCAAGTACTTTTGTATCTGTATTTTTGCTTTATCCAATGAGTTTTTATCAGTTTTACCAAAGAATTTTAACGGCTGCGATGGTAATTCGAGTGTTTTAACATTCGAACATAACTGACGTAATTTTCTATGTAATTCTTGAAATTCAGTTAGTTTCCTGAACACAACCCAACCAGTTGATATACTCTCGGAATTACCATCATCCTTAGCCATATGCACGACAAGTATAAATTGCGGTGAATCACCATTGTCAGGTGTCTCAGCGCTCTGAACATCGGCCCTCCATTTACCCAAATGTTCTGCCCACATTTCCGTGTGAGTCAGATGTGCCTCCAACTGTCTTTTTTCACCCTGGAGCCACTCTACCTCCTTAGCTAATATACTAAGTACCCTACTCTCTGGTTTAAGCGATGATTTCAACGCCTGCAATGCTTGCATCTTATTATTCAATTTTTCCTGCAACTGATCTAATTTACTTCTGGCATAATTCGAGTGTTCCCCAACAAGCAGCGACGTTGTTTCAAGTATCGCGCCCTCCGCTTGTCTATCCTCAACAACCAAACCATCAGCCCTTTCACTCAATAGTGCCTCCTGCATTTTTTTATACTGCTCACTCACCAAAAACGATGAATAATACTTAATCTCAAGGGTCTTAACAACATCCTCTTGGACCTCATAAAAAACATCCGGACCCTTATCACCGAGTAAAAAACTCTCCATACGTTTTCTCACATTCTTATCGACTTTAATCTCAGCAGTAGGTGATCTTATGTAAGTATAAAAGATTTCAGCACCAAGCTGATGCCAATTAGATCTCTCTGAATTTCTCAATTCTTGCACAGCTGCCCAATAACCAAGCAGACCCTGACTAGAAACTTGTTCCAGAAATTGCGACAAATACCTTCTTCCAATTACATTATCAAGTATTACATGAAGCGGCAGGACTCGATTATCAATACCAACATTTGAATCGTTAGCATCACTCTCCTGAATTGGATAACCGTCCCATCCCAGCGACTGCATGTGACATTCACATGTATTCTTAGCGTACGTTAATTGGCTAATGTATCGCTTCAATTTTTTAGCTTGCACAATGTCGGATTTTCCGAATGTATTACTATCGGGATCAAGTCCCTGTGATCTTTTAACATTTTGTATTGTTGTTGCTTGCATTATTTCTGTGACAATATTGTACCGTATGTGTTTCAATACTTCTAAGTCCCTCGAGCTCTTGATCATTCTAATGAAATCCTCGAATGATTCAGCATACTCGTATGTTTTTCTGTGCATTGCTTCACTCAATTGTTGCTGCTCAATGTACAATAATATTTTTTGATTTATATAATCAGGATCAGTTATAAGATCGATTGCAGGTTTCAATATTTTATAGGTTATCAATTCACGTAATAAATATTTTGCGGGTTTCAATGAATAGCTACTTGGTAAAAAAAACATGATAAATAATTCACTTATGCTACGTAAATAATTTAATTCACTTAATCTTGTCATCAAGTGGGATGATAGTATGAATACCGGATCTTCACCCTCACTAACTGCTGCCTGTGCTAGACGTATTTTTTCAAAATGGAATGTTACTTTGTTGACTATACTTGTTGCAACGAGTTTTGTATGATCGATTCTTGTGAAACGGTCGTGTATGCTTTTTATGGCACCCCATAAATCTTGTTTTATATTGTCAATTGTATAATCTGGATAAAATGCTAGATCATTTAGCCAAGAGCCAATGAAGTCACGGAATACTAGATCAAGTAGATTTTGAAGTGCTCCATCAACTGATCGGGTAAATATTACTGGATACTTATTTTGTCTTTGATTATTTGATAGTTTTGGTTCATATCCTTTCTAAAAAAAAAATGAATATTCCATTAGTTTTTTTAAGCCAGTGGTGAAGTGATGGGAAGTAGAATGAGGTGAAGAATTGAGGCAGGTGGACTAAAATGGACCCTTGGGGCAAAATGAACCACTATAAGTAATTCTAAAAAATTATGACAAAATCGATTATTTTCTATTTTGTATGCATTGAACGACTTTGAAAGATGTTTTTTCAAACTTTTTTTCGGAGGAAAAAGATTGATTTGAAAATATTTTGATGAGATTAACGTTCAGGAGAATTCATGAACGGACCTTTTTTGAATTCCATAAAATTCTCTACGAAAAAGATCCCTTGATGAATTGCCCTAAATCTACTCATTCCAACAATTCGAAATTATTTAAGAAATTTATCAAACTCACCATCAACATTGTTCTAAACGTATCCATCTCGACAATTGTCTTCGATGTACCAGCGCCAGTTTGATGTTTCGGTGACAATGCAATGTGTACTAATATGAGTAATAACGGACCAATAAAGCAGCACGATATTGACAATAATATGTAAAAATAAAGCCACAACATATTTTTCCAGAGTGAAAAAAGTATTAGAGAAATGAATCCAATGAAAATACTCATTAAAAGCATTTTGTACTCAAATTTAAATGAACCCGTTGAGTCAGCCATTTGTTCACTATCTTATTGAATTATCAATAAACAAAAACTCCGTTTTTAATTGATTTCATGATAAATGTGTCCCGGTTTTTATAACCTGGTGGATCACTCTATCAAGCCAACAAAAAAATTCATAATCGGCAAAAATTATATTCACTTGTCTATTTCAATTATCAACAATTGTTGAAGACTTGAAAGATATTAACCCACTTGTTATCGTAATCGACATTTTCTTCTGTTTTTAAAAATAAATATACAAAGTATTTGATCATCTGACAGCTGTCACACAAAACACAGTGAGAAATTGTGTTCAGCAGTAGTTAGCGCTATCTTAAGGGAGGATACTGAAGCTGAACGAGGTTTTATGGGTGATTGTTATTAACTCACTCAGTGAATTGCCGACAGTGATACAGATTTTAAGATGTTTCTGTGAGTATTTCGGATCTATACAGAAATTGATGAAAATTAAGTTAACTTCTACAATTATAAAGGAAATTTAATGGGAAATCTAAAAGCATATTATATTTCAAAGGCCGGTAAAAACAAAAAAAAATGTTTCGGCCCTATTCATGATTGTAGAAGAGAGCTAATCAATTTATAGAATTGCTGAGGAATAAATATCGATCATTATCAGAAGAAGATTACTAGAATCGCAATGATTTATATGACAACCAAATTATAACACCGACCCTCTCCCTATCTCAGTCCCAGGAGGATCATACATTTGCTTTAAATAATTCATCATTGAACGGTGTTCATGCAACAAGAATTATTATTTGAAATACACTATTCATCATTCAGCTCGAGGAATGGAAATAATGAATTCATATCCAATTATATAGCCTAGATAAATAATTAACGATGTTATATGACACTTTTGTCGTGGAGCAATAGAAGCTAAATTGAAAAATCGAATGGGGAGGATTACACGAGACATTCGCCATATAATCTGTCTATTTGTGGGTGTAAGCGTCGTAAGGGTTTTTTTTTCAATGAAGATTAATGTTCTGATGCCTTCTACTCGCTCCAAAAGAGTAGTGCGCGTGTATACCCTCGTTTTGATATATATCTAAAAAGGAAATGAGTAATCTATTCACAATAGCACTCTAAAATGTAAAGATCGTTACTGAAGAGCGGAAATGAAGTTTAATAGCGACTCGATAATTATCATCTTTATGAATGAAAAATTCATTACCTTTCAGTTCTTCGTGGCATTGGATGTGATCATATTGTCAGTATGCTAACGTTCTCTCTGCCCTCATCCTCAAAAGACTCAAAGCTCATGGCATGAACAATTTACGGGGCTGAATCATGCATCTCTCAAAACTAAGTCTTTTGATATTTCAGTACTGCGGTTTTTGGCGGCCAGTTGAATGGTTCGGTTGGAAAAAACGGCTCTACAATATTTATACAGCATTCATGATATTCGTAATATATTCAGTTATTGTTTTCCAATCAATTGAACTTTTCAATTCGACGGATAGTGTTGAAAAATTTACGCACAATGCATTAATACTATTGGCAACGACTAATGCAGGGGCTAAAGTTTTTAATATATTGAATCATAAGGAAGATATTCTGGGACTGATTAGAACACTGGAGAAAGATCCCTGCTGCTATCGTGATGAAGATGAAGAAGCTATACAGGAGAAATTCGATGATTCTATTAAGTAAGTTGTCATAATCGAATAATACGTATTACAATATTAAATTTCGAAATAGTTCTTCACTACAATACTGGAATTTGATTACGAATATTTCAGGAATATGTCCATGTGGTATGCAATTCTAACAGAGCTTTCAGTAGCAGCAGTAGAGGCTGATTCCATAATGCACGATCCTCCCCGAAGACAATTGCAATTCAGTACGTGGTTACCATATACTTGCGATACAGAATTCAAATACTGGATAACTTACATCCATCAAGTATTTGCCACCATACTTGGTTCATTGATAAATGTTTCTTATGACACTCTTGTGCCTGGTTGCATGCTGCAAATTTGTGCACAGTTCTCATTATTCAAGAATCGTATACATAAACTTGAGCGTATTTACGAGAATAATGATGGAAAGAAGGGTCAAATGATAAGTCAACGATCAGAAGAGAAAGAAATCATCGCTGATTGTGTACGTCATCATCTTCAAATTTTCCAGTTAAGCAACGTTGATTTGGAAAATTATTTTATTCTCAGAGAATTGACTATTTCAACTTACTTATTCATGTTATTTGTAGCTTTGCGGAATCAACGAATAATGTATTTACTGGTACAATATTCATTCAGTACTCAGTGAGCCTAATTATTCTGTGTATCAGTGTCTACGAATTAACACGAGTTGATCCTTTAACACCAGAATTCACAGCTATTACTACATACTTGTCGTGTATGCTGGTGCAAATATTCATGTTTTGTTTTTATGGAAACATTGTCATGCATGAGGTATTTGATAGCGTTCAATGATAAAAATCTACGTTTCTAAACGACGAAAAATAACTTGTCAATGTTTTCAGAGTACTGCTGTTGGTGATGATATTTATAGGCTTAATTGGATGCCTCTTACAATACCAACGAAGAAGAGTCTCCTAGTAATTATGACACGTACTCTTCGACCAATCATATTCATCAGTGGTCATCTACTTATTTTATCACTCAGTTCATTCAATAATGTACGCTATTCACTAGATTTTAATAATTCGATGATTATGGGACTATTTGAAAGAGATTTAATGAAAAATTGCAGATCCTGAAACTCTCTTATTCTATCTACAACGTTCTTCAGCAAGCATCGTAACCTTTCAATCAAGTGCTGTGCAGAACTTACATTTATCGGATGGTTTCATGGTTGAAAGTATAACAGTTTCTCTTAGGAGATGGTAGCTTACTCCCGCCATCTGAATGATATGTACTTAATTATTATATTCATTCCGAGTTTTATGGATTCAAGATAAAAAAATATATTTGTTTATTTTATTCTGTTTTTTGGAATTCAGCGATACCACTCTCTTCGTGATCATAGCTGATTTTGTTTCTATTGTTGAAAACGCCATAGAATCAAAGGGGTGTAAGTTACACTTTCCGAAGACCTGGATTATCTCTCAATCCTCTAGGGTTGTGGTGTAACTTTCGGGCTGCTCCAATAATAATTTATTTTCATTGCGTTTCAACATGTTTTATTAATTTTCAGGTACCCGATATTCTATCCTAGGCATTCGATTCTGCGACGTGTGATCATGAACTTTTGATCCACTATTTCACTATTTGTTCTATCATTACTATTTTTATCATGCAAAAATCAAATTATAAGTGTTCGCCATAAATAATGATCCATCACACTGTTGCCCCGTTATGTTTTCACGATCAAATTCGAATGAAAAATCAATTGGAGTTGTACCTTAATCACCTAATAAGACGGTAGGATGATCTGAATGAGAAGAATAATGCTATTTATTATTCACATGAGTTCAGCGAGATGATATGACTACAGCTTTATCAAGAGATTAACTGTAGCCTCGGATTGACTCAATGAATGGCAATTTAGTTGTTGAGCAGAGTTCATCAGGGGGACCGGATCTCCGATATCCTCATATATTAGGAATTTCCATGGTTCTTAAGACGAGTGGAAAAAAAATCTTCGCGCAATTAAGATGAAGGGCATAATTAGTTTTTTAACAATTGCATTAGTAATTAATGCAATAGGTGCAGGTAAATTAGAAAATTTACAGAAATACTTTGAGCATTCTCAACAAGACTCGGTAAATATTTTCAATTAATTTCGTAATAATCCTTGATAATCATTATTGAGATTGGATGAGATCATAATTACGTGAATAAATTAAACTATTTTGAAACACGTTTAATGAATATAAATCACGCCACCTTTGATTTACATATTTATTGTGATTCGATGTTGCGTTTTTTCCGGAAATTTTTCGACAATGATTGTTTTAATTACTTTTCGAAATTATCTTAATTAATTTGATGATTTAATAAAATCACTTTCAGCATTTTTCTCTGATGAGACTGTTGACATAATTGAGAGAATCTAATTTTACCTTTTGTAATTATAAAAATTTTGGTGGAGATAAATCACGATAAATTTCGTTATCATTAATGACAGATTTCTTCTCTTGCAGTTCCCATTGGATTTTCTATCTGAATACGTAGTTGGCCGTTATGTATTCGAAATCGAAAGTAGTGAAAAAAACAATGATACAGTACTATATAGAATTTCATCAGGTCCAAGATCCCCACCTCGTGAGGGTAAACGTCCTGCACTGATTCACCACGCTATTATCTGTGATACCAGTGAATGCAATGTTAATAAAGAGCAAATTGCAGTTGGTGAGTTTTTCAAGTACTGAATTGTTCCCGGTATTCCGGGGCTTGCATCTTTTCTGGCTTATTTCTTCTTTCACTTTTGGTTATAAGAGAGTTATTGTAATCACCCCGAAGATCGACATTCGAATTTTTGTGAAACCTTCACCTTTCGAAATGTTGCCGATCTTTCGCTATTATTTTCATGACTGTGTGCGTGCGTGTCCATGTGTAATCGAAATTTCGATTCACGATTTCTGAAGAACTAGTAGATCGATCGATTTAATCGATAAGATCATCGAATTTTCTCAACTTGACTTAGGTCTGATTTGTCATGGAAAAATGATATGGAAAATGTCATGACAGTCGCCGTGGCAAATGTCATGACAATTGTCATGAAAATCTTTATACGTGTTCGGAGGATAAACTGGAATCGACGGTAGATATCTAGAAAAATTTAGAAAGATGGAACAAGTTAATGTGAATCACCTTAAATTTTTTCATATTTTTCAACTGTTTGGTTCTCAAACTATCGGAAATCAAAGTTACTTCTTATATATGGGCTCGTAGAAATCAGAACGGTATTAGCAAGAATATATCTTGAATTCTGGAGTGATGTATAAAAAAAAAATGCAATTTGGAGTTGATTCCGATAAGAGCTTGTGTATGAAGAAAAATTTGTTTATTTAATTGCTTGAAATTCATTACGTCCAATTTTTCAAAATATCAGAAAAGTTGGTTTTATCTTTCTCTCTAGAAGAAGAGAAAGAAATTCTCTTCGAACATCGGAAAAATTTATTATCCGAAAACGACTACATGTCATGAACCCTCTGACTCGAGAATTTCACGATAGCATATCCGTATGAGAAGACAGGAGGTCACCCCGATGGACCAGTCGTTCGGGCTAATCGAGTGGTCCATGCCTTCGACAAACAATTGATTGCTTATTGTTCAGAGAACTTGAAAAATATGAAATTGATACTGAAGCCTACACAAATGGGAAGTCGATCAATAAAGAAAAATAGGCAAAAAAGACTAAAGTACTCGATTCGAGAAATTCAGTCGTTTCTTGGTCTATGATAGTCAAAAATCTGTGCACAGAAACTATTGGGACCGAGTGTGACATCTTATTTCGCTAAGGGGAGTATTTAGAAAGTCGACGTACCTCTTGTTTCTTGAAAAAAATTATGAATATCGATGAAAAATGGGTTCAAAAAGTCCTAATCGAATAGGCTCTCCCCTAAGCACAGAATAACAATTTATTAATATTCAATTGACGAAATTGATTGCTTGTTCACAGCTTATTTGATGGTTGATCAAGGCTACGATGTCTGGCTTGGTACGAGTACGGCTGAAAATTTAATCTCGTACGTTGCAATTAATAGATCCAATTTGAATAACTGAATGAATAAATGTTTTTCCTTTAGTAATTATGTTCATCTTTTTATTAATGTAGAATTGAGACAGTCGAGAAAAAACGATTAGAGAAGTTTGCTCAATATATTTTATCAATAACAGAGCAACTGGAATTGCTTGTGATGGGTTACTTCAATGGGGCTGTTCAATTCTTTGTCATATCTATAAATTTACCGCCAAAAAACCCATCCCTGATTCGGCGATTGATCGAGGCAATACCTGGTGTCAAGACAATCCAGAAATGGATTGGTCATGTTTATAATAAGGGACGAAATTTGCTATCTAGTGAGTATATGATCTTATAATTCAATCATGTGGTGATAAACGACGGAAATGAATGAATTCATCCTATTAATATATTGTGACGTTCGCTCAAATTACGTTCGCTTTTCAGATCGTTATGAACGAGTTCTTCAACGTTTAGACAATCTTGGCAGAAAGTTGGACTACGTAACGGACACTCAAGCAATAAGCAATTTCAAGGTAAGTCAACAAGGGAAAAAAAAAATCATAAACAATTCCTTTGAACCCAATTTTTCCAAAAATGGAATGATAAATTTTCGAAATAATTAACATATTTCTTCCGAAAAATCACAATATCCATCATGACATTGAATGATGAATGAAAATTATTGGATTAATCGAATTGCAAGAACTAAATTTCTTCACTTTGCAGAATACTGTATTCAATGCTTGGGGATTCGTTACTTCAAATGTTGCACCGACTATGAGAATCCATGACGTTTCAAAAACAATAAATCATCCGGATATCTATCTGAATACGGTAATTCATTGACATAGTTTCGATGCACTTCATCATTGTGTTCTCATTGAAATAACATTCTAGCCGCAATTGATGACTAAGTATGGATACATTAGCGAGACACATCAGGTTCAGACAGAAGATGGCTATATTTTATCTTTACATAGAATTTCCGGTGGAAAGAGGTTCCCGCCGAAAAATGGCAAACCAGTTGTTCTGCTAGAACATGGTCTTTTCGCTAATTCTATATCGTGGCTACTCCCTGGGCCTTGCAAAGCATTCCGTAAGCAAAGTCATATTTGAACACAAGTAGTACTGGTTTTTTATCTGAACATATGCACTGAGCAGTAATCAAAGATACAGCGAATATCAAAGATAGGTTTATTTTGATCATTCCATTGGAAAGCTGAGGAAATTTCAAGTGGAAAACATGTGTAAAAAATAATTTTTTTGACATTTTAAAAAATTCGAGCTTCCTGGTCAAAATTTGAAGGGGTCCCCCTTTCCAAAATCTAAAAAAATCACTTTTTTGGGAATATCTCAGGTTCTATTGGTCGTAGC
>JABSMS010016089.1:0-12166 GCA_018902275.1 Aleiodes sp. PSUC_FEM 10030003
CTTCCGATCTATATATAATCAATATATTTTTGAGTTATATTTTTTAGAATATATTTTTTTCTACACGGGTTGTCAGTCGTAACTTTAAGTATTCCATCAACTCAAGTTGACAACTTCAAATTCTGGAATCAATTCAAAAAATTTGATTAAAATAGGCTACATTGAGCTAGAATGGTGATAATTGTCATTCCGAACGAGTCATATCCAGTTAGAACGACTCACATTTCTCGACTCATTAATTAGTGGTTAGTGATACAATGCGCGAATCACTCAGTAAGTTCTCCGAGTTCAAAACGTGTGACGCATGATGGACCTGCGGATATGCGATTTAAATCTTGATGCATCAGTTGCTCAGTGTAAAAGCGCACGAGTACATCTAAGAAAGAAGCGTTTTGCTTTAGAATTCCATTATAAATGAAAAAGAGTGAGACGGAAGAAGAAGAGAGTTGACCGGCGTGAGCACAGAACGTGGAGATTTATTCGTTGGGGTTTGAGCGGCAACCTCACTCTCCTTACCTCTGTGGTGAGATGTCCAAAGAGATAGAAGAGTCTCGAAAGCAGGAAGCACGGCAGACTCGGCTGACTCTCAATGAAATCTACCCGAGTAAATGGCTTGCGTTGAAGATTCTGAAACAGTTCCCTTCTAGAAAATCATCAGTCATAAGTTCAACAGCCTTCTAGGTGTTAGTTCTTATAAAGCCCCGAACTTTGGGGAAATTCTGATGTGTTGCAAGGCGAAAAATTTTCTCAATCAACGGAATCATTAATCTACTCGTTCCCACAATATTATCATTATATGTACAATTCTTCATATTCTTATTTTCTTGAATTCCAGAAATAAATTCAACAGACAACAGACGTCAATTCTCCTTGTTTTCCTCCAAGAGAGCAAGATGATGTCCATGAGCGTCCTGAAAACAGGAGAAAGAGAAGTCTCTCCGCTTGTGGAATACCTAAAAACTCAAAAGTGCTTGTCTTAACCTGCAGACGGTGAGTAGTAAGCAACAAGCCAGTGAACCAATAGGGGGGAAACATTTTTTTGCGCTCGCCTCCGTATAGACTTTTATTTTGTCCAGACAAGAATTCGGCTAAATGCATTGATTAAACTCCTGACATCGTTTGAACGGCTGGTGGGCCAGCGCGTCTCCCGAAGACGAGTCTGAAAAGACGTTTTTGTACTTTCCGACAGGCGTCGTTCAGTTCTACTATCCTTTTCTCTTTTTATTACATCCCTAAAACTTTTAATTCAATCGTATTTTTTATCCTCTTTCAATTCACATTGGTTGATTGTTTGTTGTCTCACATTGAAGTGTCTCTCTGCCCGACCACCACGTATGCATTTCACTGAGTGCACTTGTAACTAGCACAGTTAACAACGATTCTTTTAGTATTATGCGCGGAGTCCACCAGATTCGATTCAACTCTTGAAAGGAGGGAAGCCACACTCAAATGCAGGATACCTGTCCTGAGAACGAAATGGACTAATGGGGACGGTGGGGCGCTCAGTCAATACTACTCTTACAATCTTTCCTGAGTTCTCTTGATTTGGATTCGGAGACGAGCGTCTAATAAACGACTTTATTAAGACGACAGAGTTAACGAACCACTCCACTTGATGCCATAACTGGGATTTGTGGACGTGAACATGATAAATTTAGACATCAGGAATTAGAATTCTTTTCAGCCTCTGGCAACAAGTTAATGACATGATTCTGGGAATATGCATACATTATTTATATTCGGTAACTCAACATATGTCAACAGTGATAGCATTTGCGATGAAAGTAACTACAATTCCGGTAGAATTGTAGAAGGGCGTAAGTGCCATTTTTAAAAAATCTACAAAAATTGAATCTACATTCATTTTTTCATAAGAATACTAACTTATGCCCTTTTATTATTCAGAAAGAAAAAATGGCACTTGCGCCCTTTTGACTCTAGGGTGACGAAATAATCATGAAAGCAACAAAAATGATATTAAGAAGGTAAATGAAATGAGTTAGAATTTGTTCTCGGTTGTATTGCAGATAGTTTTGAAAACGAAGCACGAGGTTAGTTTGGCATGCATCGCTCACTCCTCGAAGCAGTCAAGAGCCATCTATGGAATTACCAAGATGATTAATGGGCTGGCTCCAGTAAGTGGGGGAGGCACACTCTTGCAAAACTCTTTCTTTCTCTTTCATTCTCTTTTTCTTCTTGTTCCTGTTGAAGAATCGCTGTAGGCCCCAAGTTGGGGCCCCCTATCTCCAAGGGGGCCGTCGGAAAAGGAAGGAAGCATAAAAGAAAGAGATATAAAAAAAGGGAATTGTTCGGCAGACGCGTAAAAAAGCTCACGATGGTGAACCCGTCTTATAACGTTCCTTCTCGTCTCTGGCCTGTCGGTCTACCTGTCTCTCCACTGTCCATTTCGTTTGAGAGCAGGTCCCTTTACTATCTTCCTTGATTCTCTTCGATTTTCTTCTCATTGTTGTTAATAGATAAATGTGAAAGATATTTATCCGTTTAGTATGATCGTAATGAAATTTAAGTTAAGAGTTATCTGATTTTTTAGACTTCCCGCATGAAGAAACTGTACATTGCAAAACATATAGTCGATATAAGACAATATATGACAACGAAAATATCTATATGTCTCTATATATGTTTAATGATATATGAGCATTTATATTTACGTAGTATATTATTACATGTATCCATGTAATATAAAACATTTATACTGTCAATATATTTCAAATATTGTATACACATAGATATGTTTAGGGAATGATGAGCTTGCGGACAGCAAAGGGATATCATTTCGTATGGTTCAAAAACCCATTATATGCCATATAAAATTAATATTCCATTTTTTTCATTATTTTTCAGCTATTTTACATAATAATGTAACATATTGTAAATCACACTAATTATGTATATTTTTTGTATTTCTGTTATTGCGGCGAATAAACCGTCAAGTGATGGTTTCAAGCTCAGCTAATAATAAGAATAATAATAAAAAAAAACATATTTGAGATTATAACTGAATCGGCGAAAATTGATATATGGATTCATATATGAATGAATATACTAACAAATATATTTTTTTATATGAGGAATATATTTTGCAGCATATTATTAGCAATATTTTTCATACGGGTTGATTCAAGATTTCAGATTCTGATATAGGAATTCATAAATTATTTCCAATCATTGTTCGTACATCAGTGGCACAATTTTCAACCGATTAAGATGGATAATGCATTGAAATAACGGAATGGTAAAATGTAAAATCGACGAATTCGTAGCACGTGAAGAAGAGTTACACATTGACTATTTGGTATCGCATGTCCCAGAACAGTAAGAACTCCCAAACTACACCGTCGGGGGCATCTTCTCAGCGAATAGCAGTGATTCCATTGGGGAAATGTGCAATATCTCTCGTGATCGGGGATTATTACTAGTTGATTGCTGGTTTGATCTAGGCTAGGTAGTCTAGCCCTGTGGCCCAGGTTTGCCTACGGCAAATTTCCACGACCGATGGCTCGCACCGTCGCAACTCGGACCAACTCACTGTGGAGGTCTCTCCTTGGATTATCCAACTGCATCGTCATGCGATATTCGTGAACGCGAGCTCTCTCGCGATTCACGGCGTGGGAAGCGATTTCTTCGAAAAAAAATCGATGGATGTTTGCTGAAGGGGAAACGGTATTTCTACGATCTTCATAAAACTTATTCTTCCTGCATTATCAGAATGGTAGATATCAAAAAATTAGAATCGCGTATATCAAGAATGATTCGAGGCTTGTTTATCATCTTAATTTACAACAAAAACCGCAACAAATCAAATAAACACCGAAGAAAAGTTTGTATCGTTTAAACAGGTGTGAAAAAAAATGAGAGAAATTTCGAGTTTTCAGCTTGAAAACACCTTCAAATTACCGAGTAATTGGCACGCGAGCAGTTATATTTGCATGCAGATTCGTACGGAATTACCGGTATGTAGTTACATTATTAAAATGAGAGAAAAAAATATTCAAACAAGAATGAGAAAGAAACCAAGAAAGATAGTAATGAAAAAGAAGAGAAATGTAAACTGAAAAAATTTATTATAAACACGGGACAAAAGGCGCGGTGGCATATCGGAGCCCGCATTGCGGAACGCAACAGCTGCAGTAGACGCGTCATTTGCTAAGAACGTATCAGTGCTACCTGGTAAATAGTTTATTATTCCATGAATAGGTCTTTCCTCGCTAACCGAAGTAAACAGTGTCTTTGGACTTGCTTGATACAAAAATTAACTCGAGGCTCTTCAAAAATAGTCTAGTGTGTGATTACTTGACCTCTGGTTGTATCAGGTTTCCCTCTATTGTTTCAAACTGTGAAGGAAAAGATGCCTTTGCGTTTACGAATTTTAAACCAGTGAGCTAGCAAACAATCGTCCAGAGTTAAAATCGTTCAGTTAATTTAATCAACTGTATCTTATTAGCATTTTTGAGTGAAATGGAAAAGAATAAAGAATTCACGAGTCACTCGACGACAGTGACATTTCAACGGAAATCATTGTTAGGACATTAAACTCTTATTTGCAATTCAATTAACTTTATCGATGAACGTATACTCAAAAAGTCTTCACAAGTAACATGAAAAAGTCATAATGCTCCATTTTTATTGGATTTCATTATCTCGAAGAAATTACAAATCAATTCGAGAAATTCACTATTTTCCCAAAATACCTATCTTTTGTTAACGCCAATTTTTTTCTGTCAATGAATTGAATATAACTTGCCAAGCAAAGCTGTCAGTAGAGGGGACCCAATTGGATAATCATTCAATGTACAATTCTGGAAATTGCATTCAATATTGAAGACCACCTAATGAAATGAAATTGTCCGTCTAATTCCGCCTCCGGCTTTAAAATGATGGAAGGTCTCATTGGGATAAGGGGAAAGAAAAAAAGAATAGGGCAGTATGACATAGTCCGTCGGCACGAGGTAACTTTAATAAAGGGCTGTGAAACGTTACCGACGGATTCTAAATCCCGCGGCCTACTCAATTCCAACCCTCGAAATTCAACCCCAGTTCTTTAGAACCCCATTTCTCGGAGCTTCATCATTCTCCAATGTACGAGATGATTCAAATTTCCTTCGTTTCCTCCATTCACGGAATGTGGAAGGAAAAAAGTAATAGAGTAAACGTTAAACGTCTTCATTATCAGATGTTTTATTATTGAATTATCCAAATCATTAGATTGTAATAGAAGAAATATCAAAAGGTGGGGTAAAATGGACACTCGCATTGAACTATTAGCGAATGCGACTTAGTGAGCTTTTAGAGTGCTCCGGCTCCATGTGCAAAAAATAATACAGAAATGATAAAGGAAAAATGGGAAAATCACGTAAACTTTCAACAACTGTCCATCAAAAAAAATCATTTTCCTCCTTTCCATTTTAACTACCCGGTGAAATAATGCTGTCACTTTATGCAGAAGCTATTTTTGAATAATTATTAGCAAAAGTATACATCACCAATCACATAAAGATAAATTTAAAAATAAATGAACTCAGGGGAATTTTATTTGGACAGATTGTCAGAATATCTGCATATCACTTGCACGGACAATTTACTTTCTAAAAGCTTTAATCCTCAATGAGAATGTTCACCAACGAATTGGAGGTAATAAAGTAGTTAGACACGTAAAAGCCGGGTATTCAATAAAATACTCCCAGGAGCCTATGGACCCCCAAATGCCGCGTGATTAAAACTAGCAGGCACCCTTTTCTCAATGGCCAACGCTCACTGCGGGGGACTGATTGTCGAATAAGGGGCAAGTACCAACAACCGTCCCATGTACGCATATAAGCTAATTTATTGAGATATCCCTTGGTTCTCTTCTGTTGATTTTTATTTTTACGAGGTGTCAAGGGGTTCTCTGTAAAAAAGTCAATTACTTTTCGTTTTCTTATTTCATCTTGAAGAGCCTAAATTTGAAACTAATCGCTACTATCTCAACCTTACGGATATAATCTTACATATTTCTTTTATCTAACTAGTCTTCAAGGATTTGTCATATTTTTCACTCAGAAGAGATATCGATATTTTCCTTATCTAAGAATATTTGCATTCAGGCCTCACAGATGAGGAATCACCGCGTTTCCTTCAATGTGTTATTGCCTTTTTTTGTATTCATAATTTTCCGTCCTGTCTA
Source organism: Aleiodes sp. PSUC_FEM 10030003 (assembly GCA_018902275.1). Classification (NCBI taxonomy): domain Eukaryota; kingdom Metazoa; phylum Arthropoda; class Insecta; order Hymenoptera; family Braconidae; genus Aleiodes; species Aleiodes sp. PSUC_FEM 10030003. The sequence continues at coordinate 6,185 of JABSMS010016089.1, forward strand.
TGCCTTATTCCACCGCTTTTTTTTAACCTGTTCTATTCAACTAGGAAGACATAGTCGCGCTACATCTAGCAACGAATGACGCCGATCGCGTTCAACTTTTGATTTATCGAGGACAACTGGTATATGTACGAATGAATCGATAACGTCTTTCACATACTACCATATTTCCCTCGATAAGGTATATCTGCAATTGGCTCGAAGTGGCGTATAATCACTTTGGTCGTATATATTTAAATCACATATGATAGGAACTTGGACGATACCGATTAGTTTTTCCTCCGCCAATGCATTTTTTTCGAATTGCTTACTGAATTGAGATTTTTTTGTTTGTCATACTTGCAGTGGTTTTTTCTACTATTCAATCTCATGTGCAATTATTGCTCGTATATTTGTTTGATATAGAACCGGTGTTGGTGGCGATGGCTGGAAAATGATAGTTATCGAAATGAGAATAATTATTTATGCCCTCCAGCTTGCTACCTTAATTAAATAATGATTTATGTGATTTATTCTGGACGCACTGCACCTCGACGCTAAGTGTACAATATTGACGACTGACCCATTGAATATCGAGTATACAGAAACGTTATTATGTCTATTGATAGCCCATTTATTTTTCTCATTTTTGTTACATTTTATGCATAAATTATTTTCCTCTCGGCTTCTCGATTTTTTCAATTAATATTTTTTGATTCGAATAACTCACTTCCATAATTTTGAATGATTTCCTTCACTAGTAGGTATCTCTTAATTTCCAATTTCGTCGTTGTTAAGAATTCCGACCCCGATATGTCTGCCCCTGAACCGTCGCATGTTTGTACACCAAAACCATCATGATTTCACCGGTGTCGCGACTTTAACGGCATTTTTATCGAATCACGCTCACAATTCTGTTCTTTCTTTTTTTCTCCTATCGCTCTATTGTTATTTCGTTGGCCTACATGCAAAGAAATTTTTTTCCCTTCCTTCGGCATTATAAATGCCCTGTATTCAAAACCACCCCCATATTGTATTCATTTGAATGTATATTGTAGTGTATACGTAGCACTAAATGAATCGCGTGTACCTCTGCTACAACGAATAGCTCGATCTCGTTCGCCGATTGCCATTTTATTTTATATTTTTTACTCTTTTAATTAGGTTTCCTTTTTCTCATCTGTTGAAACCTGTCCGCAAGTACTTCTTTCTTCTCTCATAGAATTAAATACATCAGAAGAAAAGTCGATTAATTTTTCCACAGAAAACTGCTGGTTTAATTAACGATTTAAACTAAAACAATTCAAACTGAAATTTTTTTTGTTCCTCAATCATTTGATTATTTCACAATGAATGATTAAGCGATCATATTATCCTTTACTGTTTCAATTGATTCCAGAATCGAGAAGAACAAAAAAAAGAACAACAAGGTGTAATAATGTATGAAAGAATCAAGGAAACATGGTCGAATCATCCCGCTCGTTAAATCCGCCATTCCGTGGGCGGCAATGACACGTAATAATAACGGCGGCAACGCATCGCGTGCGACAGCGAATCGTAGGGAATCGTGGGCCGTCTCCTTGACAAGCGGGTGTTTAATTGGCGTTGAAATCAACGGTGTGACGAGAACACATACTCACTATAATACACGTGGCAATATGTGGCATCGGACCCAAATGCCTGTGAGTTTGCCTGAATCCTCCAACAATCTATACATATACACAAACATTATTGTAGAGATGGGAGACGGAATGAAGTGAGGTGGTGAATTGAAATCCGCCATCACGTTGTTTGTGTGCTACCACGCCGGAGAACAACCCGGTAATTACAAACAGCACGCAACTTCATGCTGTGCGTATATACGAAGCTCTATCTCTCTGCAACTTCACTGTGCGTGTATAAATTGATGTCTGATTGACCAGTGGACAAAAATAACTGGCTATTCCAGAACGAACTACAGGTGCAATACTTCAAAGAATTGATTGCAGGTGCTGATTCTCAAGTATTATCGAATGAGTAAAAAATAATGAAAGTAATCAATTCCCGAGGTATTTGCAGGATCCCGAATGAATAATCATGAATTCAGAATAATATATTGATACTCTGTTTATTAATTATTATGAGCTATGGAGAAGCCCGCAGGTATTTTCCCATTATATGATATACCACCATGTAGGTAAAACAGTTTCCATCAACAAAATTGCATGTGATGTTTGTAGAATTGAATTCCATTGAATTGATGTTTTAATATTATGCGGGTAGTTGAGACAATGTATCAGGGGTGTTAACGGTCATGAGGTGTCATTATTTCGCACTAATGGGAATTCATGCTCTTAATGATTGTCAGTAAAGTTGTCATATGTCCCTAATATGTATCACACTGTTTTGCAATTTGCGATAAATATCAAGCAAATTGCTACCATCAGGCTCTCATTGAGTGATACAATTAACATGACAAAATAGATGTAGTTATTGAGTTATTATCGAATCACGGTGAAATTTAACATCTCTATAAGCGTTGTATCATCAGTATAATTATAAGCCATGAGATAAAATGCAACCACATTAATTTGCTTGAAAAATAATGGAAAAACCACAGATTTTCGATAAACTGAAGATACCAAAAGAAATCCGTTATCTCTCTGCCAGAGGACGGAATCCAGTTGTATCTACATACACCCAATTATTCACGGAAACGGATTACCATAAATCTTATTGGCAGCCACGAATACCCGGGGGTATTCATGCGGCAAGGAGCCACGGAGAAGAAACGGAAGAGGAAAGTAAAGACAGCAAAAATAAAATGAAAAAAAGAGCACATAAGGAAAAAACGAAGAGAATAGAGAAACAAGAACAGGGAAAGGAATGAGAAGAAGATAAGAAGAATCAAGGAAGCATCGCAAGAACGAGCAGATAACTGATCCCAGTTGTGTACATTGAGAAAGAGAGGGAGAAAGAACTATCTGAATCTTTGAGATCCGTAGATATGCTGTAGTAGCGAGTGTCTATCGGCGTAACGAAAGTACTACACTGAAGGAAAAAAACAAGTAATCATCAAATGGTAGGAACTGGAACCACTACAAGACGTCTCGTGGGAACATTTTCAATAGTAGTCATCTGCTAAAAGAATTCATGTGTAACGTTCAATACAATCTCAATAACACGGATGACGGGTTACTCTGTCAACTCACAAGCTATGCGACTATGAAAACATTAGTATATTATGATGAAAATTAAAAAAAAAAAACTCTTCATGCATAAACTAATGCATCATTCGCACCCGTATGAATGAAGATTTATAGTCAATTGATTTTACGCATATCTTTGAACACATTGATTTGGGAAAAAAGACATACATTATAAAACAAACCGCCACCCTGTGACCATCGAATTATTTAACGTCGTATTTAACGTCCAAATGGTGCGTAAGTGTGCGGACGCCTTGTATAGCCTGTTGCGTATATAATGCCCTCAAGATTTATAGGTGTGAGGACGAGTTTACCATTTGGTCCAAATGCCTTGTGTATTTCACTTCTGGTGTACATTGGCAAGGTAGGAACTTTATAAACCAAAGATAGTGAATATAGTGAGCGAGAGAGATAGTGTAGTGCGCGAGCCCGATTTGGCTGGATAAACTGGCTTTTGGAATTCGAGAGACACGCTTTGGAAATTAATGTCCAACGCCGCTCTTCCTTGCATCCACAACCGATGTTTCTCGCCTCTGTTCTCCATACAATTTTCTTGTTTTATTTTCATTATTTCTCACTTCTCTTGCATGGTTTTATTGTAAAGCATTCTTTCTGTTTGACTCCAGTCGGCCAACTTCACTAGTTGCATATGAACAATAAAGATTGTGGAAATACCGCTATTAGGGGAGAGAATCGTTGGTGGATTACATGAGAACTGAAAAAAGGGTGTTTGTTACGTTCAATTGAATTATTTTGAATTACAAGTAGTTCCTGAAAAATACAACAATGATTCTTAAAGAGGGTTGATGATGATGATTGGAAGATTGAAATCATTCCGAATATTCACATGATACCGACTCTACAATTATAATAGGGAGGAATAATAATTGATAAGAATACAATGAGAGTTGGAAAATGCATGTTGAACAATTGATTAATTTCTCATTGAAGGGAAGAGTGAAATTGTATTTGATGCAAGACTACATCACCACATCAGAAAATAAAAAACTGTGGTAGTTTTAAAGACACGATAATTCGTTACGGCTACTTGTAACGGTTCCAGTTGTCCGAGGCTTTATCCATCGAGATCTTGGGAGTAAAACCTTGATGAGCGTATTAATTACCTTTACCAAGGGGTTGCGACAAACATTTGAATGAGGTGGTAGGCCTTCTCAGGAAGAAGATACAAAAAAGCACTTTAGAGTAAAGTAGTGTATAAAGTATAAAGCCTAACACCCTTCCCCTTGACTGTCGCCAGTGAAAACGAACAACAGACGGGCTGGCCACTGTTGGTAAAAAGAGAGAGAAAGATGATACTATTGTAGAGTATGCGCGTGAAAAGGGAGGATAAAAGAGAGAATGGTAGGGATGGAGAATATTTAAAAAGTAATATCAATTACATTTGCATATTCACCACCCATCCGTGTCTCGGTCGCCAGTACTGACTAGTCTGCCAGGGGTGTTTCATGGGGAAAGAGGTCAGGCAATATCTTTCCTTCTCTTTTCCTCTCACTTTGAGAGCATCGTCGGTTATACGGGGAATGAAATTGCCGAATTTCAAGGCCTCTTTGTCTCTCGCTCTGTAATGTTTTTTTTTCCATCCGTTAATATCAGAATCCGTACGGGACAAAAAAAGATTCCTCTATTTTTGTTTAAATGAAAATGTTTTTCCTTCTGCAATCCCAGAGATTTTATTGCCTTTCATTACTCTTGTTAGATTTTTTTTTCAAGAAATGATGAATTTCCTCTACTTCGTACGATTTCATATATATATTTACGTAACCGTGAAAATGAATAAAACGAAAACCTGTACAATGCAAGAACCCCGGACAACGTGACGCCGCAATACGATAATGCGATAACACCTCGTCTCTTTTCTTACTCAATTCCCCGTTCACCCCCTGGTTTTTTTGATAATACTCAACACTCACACTGATATGAACTAGTTTCTTCGTATCCAATACAGTAAAGCGGGCGCGTCTTCGCACACCTCTCTTCTTGCCCTTTACTGAAGGAATCCGCCATTGTGTCCAATCCAATTGTTACTCTGGAGGGAAAGCGAGGGCGTTAACATAACAATACCAAATAGAATATAACTGTACGGACTGTAACAAGGACTATATCTATAATGCTCCAAGTACCCGCTCGATTCGTCTTTTTTCCATCCAACTATATAATGCACGAAAGCAATTGTTATTCGTTCTTATAGACCGGCTGAACGATGAACCCTCGCGACCCTCGCAACCAATGACGCAGATGCGCGTCGTGTATGTCTCGAGGCCAGCTCATTTGAATTTTCCGGTGTACTTTTGCGTAAGACGAATACTCGAGTGCGTTCGCTTGTTTACGTATATATATGTATTTTTTCGTCCAGCTACTTTTTTGGATAGATAATAAATCAGCTTGCATGTTTGAATGAACAAATGATGGAGCCAATCATTTATTTGCGGAGAATTCAGGAATGTCTCCATTTTTGATTAGAAGAAATTAAATCATGAATTAGGAATATGAAATGATGGTTTTCCGATGCACTACATTGTGGATAAGATAGAGAATTGCTTCGGTAGGGGAAGATGGGGTAAAATGGACATTCGAATTCAATGGTTCGAGATAGACATTTTTTGATGATTCCATTGAAAAGCTGCGGAAATTTTAGTAAAAATACATGTGTCGAAATTAATTTTTTTTATTTCTTTGAAAATTCGAGTTCTTCGTCAAGATTTGAAGGGGTTCCCCTTTCGAGAATTAAAAAAAATCATATTTACCAGCTGACAAGTGAGCTCATTTCCCATCGATTCACATAGTTCAAAATTTTTTT
>JABSMS010016100.1:0-12164 GCA_018902275.1 Aleiodes sp. PSUC_FEM 10030003
CTATCGACAAGTATAAAAATATACTAGTGACGAGTATAAAAGTATACTTGTGACAAGTATTTTTTATACTCCGCATGCGAACATTATACTACTGATGACGCCGTTAGAATTTTCACGTATTGAACGTCTGGGTTCCGCAAAGATCGTCATGGAGCGGCAGTACCTGTGGCAAAAACTCGGCGACATTCTGCAATGCAAACTAAATGGGTGAGAGAATCTATCATCGCGCGACTAAAGAACGTTGGCGTGACCGCTGATGGGTTAAGAAGAGGGAGAAATTCCTGTCTCATATTTGAATGAAGGAATCAAACCAACTTCTAATGATAGATTTAAAAATATGGGGAATGAGGAAAGGATTGACAAATCCTATCCCATAATATACAGATTAATTACTTGTCAACATCGAATTGAAGATCTACTGAATTCCAGAGTTATGAGCGGGTGAGCTCTCATAAGATCCTGTCAATACTTTCAAAATTTCGCAGACATAGGGGAGAGTGAGGCAAAGTGGAACGTCTTCATTAATGTGAGGCAAAGTGGAACGTCGTCAATAACTCGAGATCGACAAAGTGAAATTTAACGATTTCTTCTTCATTTTGAAGCTCTTTTCTTGAGCTCCCAAATGAAGAAAAAAATTGAATTTTACCCTACCGATTCAAAATTATCAATGATTAAAGACGTTCCACTTTTTCCATGATTTTTTTACTGTATCGTCAGACATATGGAAACTCCTAATATCTATGTATTCCTGAACGAGGATGAATTCATTATGATCTGTCAGATTCAGAATCAAACTTACGAAGGACGTTTTTCTCGCAGTATTTTATTTTTCAAGACTCACACAAACCAAATTTATCATCGCAGGTTTTTTTGTCATGATAATTATGATTTTGAATATTACAGGTGAGTTAATGCGAAAGAGTTGCGTTGAGTTGTTTCGTCTTGCGTCACTTTGCTTCGCATGGCCGGCGCACGTTATTGTAGGCTTACTTTTATTTTTGCGCGTGCTACTAAAGTTGTGTGTTTTGTTCTACATCTGTTATTTTGACGTGTTACCATTTTCAACGGGGAGAATTGAAAGGAATAACGGAATACCATTAACGTTCCATCAAAATTTTTGAGGACACAAACCATCGCTAGTCTTTACTTTGAAGAAATCAGTAGAGTAAACATGCGCGCCGTCGTCGATAGCCCACCATCTCTACTTTTAAGTTCTATATCATTTATGAAGTTTCCCATCAACATTTTCGATAATTTGTACTAATCAAATTCAAAGCATAAGTCGTATTTAAAATAACGAAAAGACTAAAAAAAATCGGAACCTCTACAAAGTCGTTGATTTATAATTTCACTGATTTTATGTGATTTTGAGGGACCTTTGAAATTACTCCCCGGAGAAATCACGCGGCTACTTTAGCAGTGAATAGCTTCTCGTTTTTTTATGTTAATTCCCTCTAGATTATTAAAAAATAAATTGAATGAGAAATAAAAGTTTGCATACTTGAATGTTATTAAAATATTGAGTGTCATTAAAATACTGGATTTTATTGACCAGAATAAGGCTCTCGCGTGTCTCAGATTAGCTAAAATTTTTGTATTTGTTTTTTTTTTTATTTAATTTAATTGGTATTTGTTTAGTGGGTAAGAAAAATTAATTAATTCATACATTTAAAAAAAAGGAAATTGTGTCGAAAATGTTTATATGAAATTTAACTTTTCTATTCTTTTATATTGTATTTGTAAAACATTATTTTAGTTCACGAAACAGAAAAAACTTCGATGTTATAATTAAACTTGAAAAATCATCAAAAGTAAATTGTTTGAAAATGTTCAATTTCAATCGTCAATCCTATAATTATTCAATCTTCCACAAAATTCTCTCTCCTCCCCCGCTTCTAACAAATCCAGAGTACATTCTGATAATTATAACTTTTCTCTCGTTACCCATGAGTTTTACCATTTCAACCGCATGCCTCGGTTGTGTGTCTATCTGTGTCGCTGAGAACTGAGTTATAATTAAACTCACTGAGTATTTTACATACCTACGGAATTCAGCGAATCGTGAAACAATAAACTCATAATTTGCAACACGTGTTAATTAATGATCTTTCCAAAAGTAAAAAAAAACCTGTTTCTAAATGCAGAAAAATCTCGAGGAAAGGAGGCAGATAAAAGCGAGAGCCGAGGTGAATACTGCATTGGATATTGGAATGGGATCTACAGAGCGGAGATGTACCGAAATTGGTACAGCAAAATGTTGGAAAAAAAACGGAACGAAAATAAAGAAGAAGGAAAAAAATAAAATAAGTTGGTGTATGTGAGAGAGAAAGAGAGAAGTGAGAGGAGGAAAAGTACGAGTAGGTGCAGACAAACTAGTGGATTCTCGACAGTGTACTATATATCGACCACGTCCAACCACTCGTTGACGTGGTGGAGGTGAAGTAGGGTATGCCAGGCTTGTACCTGTAGCCAGTAAAGTTTTTTCCAATAGACCCAATTAAAACCTCAGCGTGCATCATGGATATATATTCGTAGCAAAAGCAAAATCTCATCTGCTTTTGAACAGTATCAAAAGGAATTTTTTTGTGTTCAATTCTTCTTCCTTTTTTTTTAAATTACATCCTTTTGCCCTTTCAGTGGTTGTTATTAATGGAAAAAATGTTTTTCATGCGTGGTTTGTTCGAAAACAAAACGAATTATGTTTTTTTCTATGGGAACAAAATTAGTTTCATATGATTGAACAGTTGGCAAAGACCTAGATTATCTCGTTGGGAATAATTGAGAGATGTGAAAACCCGAAAGGAGTGAGGGGGAGGGGGGATGAAATTGAAGGCTGAAATGGCTTCACGTATTCTCAAAGGTAATAGGGAAAAGGCTTCGGGCTGAGAGAGAGAGAGAGAGGAGAATCACATCTCGTTTCAGTAGGTAAATTTTTGATTGTAGGCGTAAATGAACAGTCCGTGGCCTCACTTACAAATCCTATTCAATAATTCATTTGATTCTACCTCTTGGCTATCAGTTATATATATATAAAGGCGTAAGTGCCATTTTTCAAAAATCTACACAAATTGAATCTACATTGATTTTTTAATAACAATACCAACGTACGTCCTCTTATTATTCAGCAAGAAAAAATGATACTTACGCCCTTTTGATTCTAAGGCGACGATATATATGAGGAGCTATTGATAATTTTCATGAATGATTTTTGGCAATTAAATGACGATGGTGAATTTCTGGATTGACAGGTTGAGTATGTATAAATGTCGGTGGGTTATTTCGATTAATCAATTATTGAATTCTCGATGGAATAATAAATTTCAGGATGATTGCTGTAAATTGACGGAATATCGATTGCATTCCTGTTTTCATCGAATTGATTTTAATGTTAATCAAATTCAGAAATCAATTCCTCAACAATAGATTTTTTCAAACACAAAGTTTACTGCGCTATTATCGAATTAAAATTTCTCATCGTTAATAGTCGAAAACAAAGTTAAAGACAGTGTGAAAGTACAAAGGCAGTGTACAGCAATGACTTTTCTATACTTCGTAAATGCTGGGTGAGAAGTAGTTGGTAGCTTCACTGTGGTTCAGCAGCAACCAAGTTACCGGGTTAAAGAAAGTTCAAGTTTGTTGAGACCCATCCCATTCCCTACTTCTGCCCCTTTTGCAACTCAGTTGCACAAGCCGAAGCCCTTGGTAACCATCCTGCCTGGGCTAATACGGGTCTTGGGAGCTTAACAGAGATCTTTCGAGGATACTTTTCTCAAAATACACTCTACACTGTATCTTGAGTAGAAACGTGAATGAAACTGTAGTGACTAACTGTTAAAAGACTTTTTCTACTAGTTTGAGGTGAAAAATTTATTCGGCTCTTCACAAGAAGTTTCTGTCCGTAACTTGTACTATTTACCTGATGAGGCTTTCGTAGAGTGATCGATGATTAATTAGGTCATTCATTTCCATGTTTATTTATGGAATAATATGTGGGTCATGGGAGATTTGGAATATTAAATTCAATAATGCTAATTTGTTGTCAACTGTAACGTTTCGCTTTAATTGAAAGCTTCCTCATGCTTTTGATATTATTGAGGAAGAATCCCTAGGAGAAAAAGGAAAACGGCCACTATTGGTCCATTATTGGTGCCAAGCTTCTGGATATTGGCTGCGATTTTGGATCATAGTCTATACGCTGGCAATACTTTTGTTCCGAAAATGAGCTCCCCAGAGAAGAATGATTGACTCTAACCAATTCAGGTGTGTAGAATTAGAATTTGTTGGTTATACCGTCCATCGAAGGAATCAAATTACCTTTCCTGTTGGTATCAACAATTTAATTTTCTATTTTAATTGTGCGTGAAAGCAATCGGAGATACGAGAAAATCCTTGTACGGTTTCTAGTGGAAATTTGCCTGACATAGTTTGACGACAAAATGTCATAATATGATGAAAGTTATGAGAAAATTTGAAAAATGAACGAGTTAGTCATAATATGACATGATTTTTCACAGGATGATCATGGACAGTCAGTTAGATAAAAAAGTTCCGACAATATTGACATTGCAGTTTGTATAATAGATTTATGAAAGTAGTGTGTGCACAAGGTCATCTGCGACTTTGACGTAAACGTGATCCATAATATCTATGAAATGATTCGTCGTAATGATGAAATGATGACTCGTATCAAATTTTCGTCACTTATAATGGCTATAAAAATTAAATAATCGTCTTGAAAAAGAAATTCATCTACGTACCTATAATTTGAAAATAACGAAAATTACATTCGGTGAATATCATTCAGTTTCTGTAATTGTTATTAGTAAAGAAAATTGCAGTCAAATGAATGTGTACTACTAGTCCTTAAATATTCAGCAGCAATATGAGGAAAACTTCAGTAACAATATCAGGAGAGCTTCGAAATTGTTGAGCAATTTCTGAAAGGTTTTCTGCACAGAATATGTACGTGAAGTGGAGGAGTATCAAAATCACGAGTGCAGAGGGATTTTCGGCGCTGAAACTTTCTGCATATTTGTTATGCAGGAAAAGCTTGAATAGAATACCCAATTTATTTTGAAGCTTGAGTGATATTCGTCGGATTATTTTTACATTTCTCAAAGTTATGTCATGCGTTTCATCACGTGACCTCCAATTCAAATCTCATTATGAGATACTCGAAGAATTTGTGTATTGAGGAAAATCTTTGAGTGATGGTGAAACTAAAGATTTTTTGGAGTGATTTTTTTGAACAGGTAGGAGAATTTTCGGATGAGATGCTATAACATACACCCCGAGTCGAATTTTTTCTGCGCGTTTTGCCGTCATTTAGCGTAACACTTTAATGTTACATTTGCCGCCGAAATCTTGACGTACATCGCGAGTATCCAAACGCCAGAGAATTTGAGGTTGATCTACACGCCTGCAATAACTTGAATGTTCATATCATCTTTCTTTGTCTTTCATCTTTTCTCTCTTTTTATTTGGAAGAGAATAAAAATTTCGTAATCTTTTTCTCTCAATTGGGCGCACATACGACAATTCATCAATCAGGAGTGCTTCTTTCATTGAATTATAAAAATCTAATGAAGAAAAATGAATTTCATAAAGTAAGCTAGGGTAAAATAGACCCTTTAAGAAGAATTTCAAAATAGAATTTCTTCAAATAGTACTATTGAAAGAAGGAAGGCAAAAAGTTGGTGAAAATACATCAAATTTTTTAAGAAAAAAAGCAAATTTTTGAAAATTTTCAAAGTCAGAATTTTCAGTTTTGAAAAAGTCCAGTTTCCAAAATTTTGAAAAAGTCAAAATTCTCGAAATTTTGACAAAGTCAAAAAGTGATTACTGTTGATCCATTTTGCCCCATGGGCCCATTTTGACCCAAACTCTCCTATTTTCATTTTTTTCTGGGTCAAGTATGGTAAGAAGTTCGCATTCATTGATTTTTTTGAATGAATTTCCAATACTTTAATTTTCTAAATTTTCCTCGAGATTATTCTCTATTTTCTTTGATAATCCTCAAAAAAAACAGCGAAACTCCAGATCATCACTAAAGTTAAGCAGCGATGGCCACAGTCCGTACTTGGATGGGTGACCGCTTGGAACTATCTCGCGAACTACCGGACCAAATTCTTTTTTTTTTTTTTATTCACTTCGTTTTGATGAGATGAGAATTATGATCATCATAGGTGATTCTCAATGATACAATTGAGACAAAAATAAATGAAAAACCGGAATCTGGATATTTTTTATCCCCTCTCTACGAATGAAGCAATGACGTAGATTGACGTTCAGTTACACTCCGCGCGCCGAAATACTTGGCCGTCTTAGAAGGTCAAAAGCGACTCAAATGGACATAACTCACCTTTTTGGCGTTGAAAATTCAAACACCAATTGACGCAAAAAAAAATTAAATTTTGCCTGTAAAATTTCGACTCGGAACGGGAATTTGGTGTTACCTGTTTTTCAGTTCCAATTGGATGAATTTACAGCAAAATACTGTACCGCAGGACTATACTTGCTATCTGGGAGTTTTGACTAAATACTACTGTCAATTTTGAGAACTAGATAAACTTACAAGGATTTACAGGAAAAAATAACAGCTACGGCATCTGAAAATTGCAGTACAAGGCTGCAAAAACGCAAATTTTTGATCACGATGGGATAAAGATTTGTGGATGTTTAAGGTGTAAAAAAACGAGAATAATCACCAATTTATAATATTTTTCTTTTTTTTTGAATGCCAAGAAAAAATTGCGCCTCTTCATTTTATGCAAAATTTTGCTGAGGATATTAAAAAGCGAAAGCTGCTAGATTAATGTTACATAATCATGAATTCCATGATAGGCAACAAAGTTGTCAAAATAGTTTCGTCGAAATTTACAGTGGTATCAAGGAAAAACTGGCAAATTCTAGGTGTAGTCCTGCGTTACAATACTTTACTGCATTGTTAGAAAAAAATTGAAATTTCACGGACAATCGGATGGTAATTTCCATGAGTATCACAGTCAATTTGTTTTGATGGAAAGATGGTTATGAAATTGAGAGATTTAGGTGAAATTCAAGAGAGTTCATGAGTCTCAAATGGAAGTAAAAGCGGGAATGTTATCACTTACTTGAATTTTCAAATGAACATGAAAATTCTTGAGAATTATTGAGAATCACAATGAATCAGAATTTATACGGAATGATTTAATTGAAATTTATAACTTTCTTTAATGTCTTGGTGGCATTATTTGAAAATCAATGGAAAATTTGAATTTTCAATAACCAGATTCTCTGAATTTTCAGTCGGAATGTGACTCATTTGAAGTACTCGGTATTTGACACGAAAAATTTAGACAAAACTTTCTAATAGTGTGTACAAATTCTCAAAGAAAACTAAAGGGATATAATGTATTATTTTTTCCGTGTTGCGGTTTGCAAGATGATGCGGAAAAAAAGGAGGCCTAACTACCCGATTAGAAATTTAACCGGGTTCGTCGTCTCATAAGGATCGGATCTAGCTTATCTAGCTTACCTCAGATGAAGTCGACGGTTATGGTTGGGCATACCTCCATCTCATCGCGTCAGGGCTATCTAGGTTTGTGTTACATCATACTTATGCGGATATTCCGGAGTAATCTTGTATGAGACATTTCGATTTTAACCGAAATAACCCCTGCAGATTCTACAAGGGTTAATATTGTCAGATTTTGGTGATTTGTTCCATCACTTTCGGGTATTAATGAGGAGGACGAACTAATAAAAAATAATTAGCAAAGATCACTTGGGAAATATTATGGAAAAATGATCATTCAATTGTAATTTGATATACTTGAATGCAAAATGAATATTTTGCCATTAATAAAGCATGGATTTGAAATTATATTTCTGCTTATCAATTTATTAATGATTGTTGAAACGCCTCCAGTATTCAATCGGTGGATTCAGCATTGATTAGGACAAAAGAATAACTTGATGTGGAGTCCTAAGACCCTCGGAAATTAAGATCAAGTAGGATATTTCAGGACTGTGTAGTAATTGAAATACAACACTATAGAAATCCTAACCAAACTTTCTTCAATCTAAACGATCCTCATGAGATCTCAAAAAGTAATCGAGTTAGAAAGAGCTTACAGGAATCGAATATTCGACTCGGGTTGGTTCTGATCAACTGAGGGATATCTAAGAGGGGCGGCTTAGTTCTTCGTACTACCTGGCAGTTCAAGTTAACGGGGAATTTTTTCATAAGCTCTTGGAAGTCATATCATCTTTGCAGAATGAGATGGGCGTCAGTGCCCTTTCCCAAAGACCTAAAGAAATTCATTTTTGTAAGAGTGAAAAGTTGCATAATTTTTTGTCACGCCCTTTCCATCTTTCAAAATTTTCCAAGGACAGTTGGACCTCTATTCATTCCACCCCTATTAATTTTCTAAAAAGAAAATGCAAGTTCCACTCCTCTCCACGGTATTCTTATTTTTTTTCGTATGTTAGTGTTGAATTATTCCAAGGTACATAAACCTGTCAAAAGCTTCAAGTGCTCTATATTTGGAAAATTTAATCTGGCTTAACTCGTTTTGAAACGCTCTGAAAGGCTCCCCTCCGACCACCGCTTGTGACCAAAGTGAATCTCTTATCCTTTGAGATCAATGAAATGCCTTGATTCTTCTGATCATTGCCTCCATTAAATTTTTACTTAAGCGAATTATCCTCAATGTATCTCAAAATCTGTTAAACCAAATTGAATCATCTTGAAGCAATTTCTCCAGAAAAATTCCTAGGTTGCTCAACGAAACTCATGTGTAATGGAATTTCTTCGATTTCAGAAAAAATGTAATATTAGAGGAAAATGAAATTCTTTCTTTTTTTCTATTAGTTGAATTGAATTGATGCAACAAGGATTCTTCAGGAATTTCTAATAATGATAATAAGCGAAACTGCAGCAAAAATTTTACAAAGAAAAATTTCGTTAAGGTGAATGCACTAGCGGATGAACCATTAAGCACCCGTTAATAATTTGGAGAATATTTTTGAAAATTAGAGTATTGGAAATTGATTTCAAAAAATTAATGAATACGAACTTCTTACCATACTCGACTCAGAAAAAAATTAATATAGGAGAGTATACACACGCGGTAGGCTCGGGTTCGATTCCCGCCGGTGACACTGGTGAGATCTAACCAGGACAAAAAGTCTTGATCAGTTGCAAAATCCGTCTTAATAAGGCTGTCAAAAACGCGACATAAAATGACTAAAAAAAAATAAATAAAGGAGTTTAGGGTAAAATGGGCAAAATGGACCACTAGTAATAACTTTTTGAGCGAAATCTTAATTTTATGTTCTTATTAAAATCTTGACTTTTCAAAATTTTGGGAATTTTGACTTTTTCAAAATTTTGAAATTTTTACTCATAATTTCCACTTTTTCAAAAATTAAAAAATTTTTGAAGGCAAAAATTTTTGTCTTCCAAAGATTTTCAAAAGTTGGCCTTTTCCAAATTCCGAAAATTTAGACAAAATGCGGGAAATTCAGACATCGAAATTTTTTCATATTTTCACCTTCAAAAAATTTTAAATTTGTTTCTCACCAATCCAATTTTCTTTACACAACTTTTTTTAAAATTCTGAATTTTCCAAATGTTGATATTTTTCTTTAAAAATTTGATGTTTTCTACCGACCTTTTCTCCCTTCCGTCTTTCAATAGTACTATTTGAAGAAATTCTATTTTGAAATTTTTCTTGAAGGGGAAATTCATTCATATTATTACATTTTTATAATTCAATGAAGGAAGCACTCATGATTCATGAGTTTTTGGGTGACACGTTTAAATATCTGATCTAAAATATCTAACGACAAAATATCTAAGCCAAAATACTTAATTTCGAAATATCATGCTAAAATCATGTCATTGAATGTTTTGTCGTTAGATATTACATCGTTAGATATTTTTGATAAAATATTTAGACATGGAACCAGTTTTTGTATTATTGCCTAATTGAGAGAAAAAGATTACGGAATTTTTATTTTCTTTGAAATGAAAAGAGAGAAGAGATGAAAGACAAAGATAATATGAAAATTCGACATATTGCAGGCGTAGATCGACGTCAAATTCTCTGGCGTTTGAATACTCTCAACGTAAGTCGAGATTTCGGCAGCAGTTGTAGCATCAAAGTGTTACGCTAAATGACTGCAAAACACGTAGGAAAATTTCCACCCGGGTAGGCAAAGTCAAACATCGGAATGAAAAAAAAAATTCTAAAAAAAATCTTAAAATTATCTCTCTCTCCTATTAATGAGGAAGCCCTAGGTTATTGATAGTATGATTGATAACTATACATCTCATCCCAAAAATTCACTACAACAAAGTGCTGTAGATAAATTACCAAACTACTAAAATGTCATCACTATTGACTCAATTGTCTACACGTTTATTTTTCTCTTTGCCCCTTTGTTTCCTCACTCCTTAGAGTTGAATGTTGCTGCGAGTAAATGAAAGTGGAGAAAGTGTAGCGAGCGGAAAATAGCCCCAAGGATAATTGCAATGATGCACCGTTGAGCGCAATGAGAAAAGTGAGTATCACTGTGAACATACAAATCTACCCAAGTGTATGCCTTTGGGTTTTTGAAGCGACTCCACGTTTATGAACAGGAAGAAGAGGAAGAACTTGTGGAAATGGAGGAATAAAAAAACAGGAAAAAGTAAGAGAAAATAAATAACATGGGCACGGCGAACGTGAAGATGAGATGGAAAAGTTTGTTGAAAAGTTCCTAAAGTACCATGCTAATTTCACGGGCTAATAGGAATTGTTCACTGGTAAGTCACCATTTCCCGTATTCAATTTTTTAATTAAAATAACATTCTTTAAGCGTTGTGGTTACGATGCAGTAGTCGCAAGTCTTTTTTTTACAAGAATTCCGTCCCCTAAATCCTACTATTTAATTATTTCTATTGTTTTCCCCCGTAAATTAATTTGTAAAGCGCGGAAAATACGATGTAAGAGGCTTTTTTCGTGAGTAAACGTTGTACTCTCATACGTAAAGTGGTTAATTCCATTACGAGATATGAAACCTAGTAATTTTCCTAGTTGATAGTGGTGGAACTCGCTAATTTAGGAATTTTTACCATACATTTCGGCAATTGCAAACTTTCCGCAATATCGGAACGTAAAAGCACTATTTGAGTGGATTGGGGATGTAGAGCGAGTTTAGGAAAGATTATAGAAAATTGACAAGAACAACATTGATTAAGTTCGTAATATGGTTTTAAAAATTCAGTGAAGTTTTTGGGACATGGGTACACGGAGAGGAAATTCTACGAAAAATTATGATGCTCAGTTCCATAATGCAGCTGCAAAAGACACGCCTGGGGCATCTTATGAGTCTACTAATGAAAAAAATGTCCTTTTGACAGGAATTAGTGATTGGGCCGATACAGTTCTTAGGAATGAGTGTTCCAATAATTGTTAAGCGGCATCATAAAGATATTAGCCAAGGACTTGTTCCGTGGGAATTAAAGAAAATTTGTCCATCCATCCAAAGCCAAATTACGCTGGCACTCATAATTTTTAGATAGCTACTTCAAATCTTTATACTTCTATCTCCGAATTTTTCCCATGCCAGCCTCATAATGTGGTAGAGGAAGGAGCATAATCGAGTATCTCCGCTTGCTTCCGGTACATGAAGAACCTCAAGACTGGGGACCTTTCTATCGTCCATTTTTATTAGCCATTTTATACTCGGCTGTCGATGGAATTATCTCGAAAATTACGCAAAATTTATTGAGACATGCTGTGAATGAAATTCAGAGAAACGATGAACGAATAAAATGAGTCAAATCCTGCTCCTCTACGACCAGTACTTTTCGAGATATTCATTCTTTAATGAGCAGTTCAGAAACAACGTGCGAGGCCCCATAGCGAATATTTGGACGCCTGAGCGTCCTTTCTGAATTTTTCATTGAAAGTTAATATCTTGAAAATTACAAGTCGTAGAAAAACGGAGTTTCGTTTATTTTGTCCGTTGACCCTTCCGCTAGATTTCATTCGCAGCATTTCTCGATAACTTACGAGTAGTTTTCTATTTGAAACAAATGGCTATTTTTGAAACAAATGAAACACACAAATTATAATGTGGAGCATGGGAATTTTTCTGTCGTGCTTCATGAAAACTCCTCCTAAGAATAACAA
>JABSMS010016111.1:0-12164 GCA_018902275.1 Aleiodes sp. PSUC_FEM 10030003
TATTGAATAATTCAAATCATTCGAATTATTCATTATTATTCAAAATATTCATATTTTGAGTATTCAATTCACTTTTTGAATTGAATAGTATCCTTCGATTCAATTCAATTCAAATACTATTCGCACACCCCTAGTAAAAATGTAATCGACGCTAACACCTTATTTTTCCCGAAAAACTTGTTCGAAAAAATTCCCACTGAAATTTATGAAATTTCGATGAAAAAGAAATCACTGCCAAAGTATTATTTGATTGCCGATTTTTCAACCCATCAAACTCCAATATTTTTTCCCCCAAAAAATCCAATTTTCCAAAACTACGTCCAACAATCTCCTAAAAAAAAACATTCCCTTTTATCGCCTACCATCAACCGTTAAAAAAACCGACATTTGACAAAAGAGCAATAACCACCGAGTGGTTATTAATTGCCCCAATATCGAGTGTCTCCCTAAAAAAATCTACCCGATGATATAAGAGTTAATCCCCCGAAGTGTACTCCAATTCAACTTTGCTCTCGCACTCAACCCATGTGTCTTGCAATATGTATTTTTTATCGTTGCATATGTATTATGAATAATGAACCACCAAAGTGCCTGTGCACTTCGCGTTTATGCATTCGCCTTTGCATTATGTCTCTACGTATTCATTGAAAAAAATATAAGCCTCGAGAATCCTCTATTTTATTTATTCGATCGTTGAGAGCGAAACGTTGAGTATCGCCATCTGGAAAGACGCCGTAGTACTAGATTCGCTTGGTCGATTAATTCGTTGTGCGTTTTTCTGTGAATGTCTTCGAAACGAGTAGGTCTATCGTAAAATGTCAAGAACCCTTTTTTGTAGCTCTTGAGATTCTCTCCAAAAAAAATATTCAGATATTTTCCGATAAACCCACTCGTTTTGGATATATTCTTGAAAGAATCTTCGCGAAATTTTGTTTCGTATTCTCCTCGGAAATTTCCTGCAGTCACTAAGTATTTATTGAAATAAATATGAGCCCGAAGTATTCCTTACTTTTTTCTGACCCTAAAACTTTGCGCGCGATACCCTTGAGAATTTTTCTTCTCGAAGAGAGAAACTTACGAAAATTCTCTCTTTTTCACCCTGCGAATCTCAATTTACATTAATAATGCAGCTTGTCATTCTATCCAGTCTTTGTTCACCTTTGTACCAGACTTAACCCTATAACCCCTCCTCCTCTTTCTCCTTCTTTGGATCTCGGGAAATTCTCCTAATTAATTGCTTCCCTGGGATGAAGCGCAGCCGGACCCAACAACTACCTGGAAATTTAAATAGCACCGACTTCAGTGGCAGTTCTTTTCTTTATCGCACTTCTCGTTTTTTTCATTCTCTCGATTTTTTGCTGCTCCTTTTTCTTGCTCTACTCGTTTCCTCGTTCACTTCACTAGCGAGTTCATTCATCTGATTCAAGAGCCCGAGTATGGTGGAAGGAAAAAAGGGGAAAAACGAAGTGATGAAAGAGATGAAGCTGGATGCTGAGACGTCAGATGGGGTGGAGGTTTTTTGTTGAAGGAAGAATAGACATTTTCTTTTTTCTTCCTTCTTTTTCGGATTTTGGCGAATTATGGGGTTATGATCGTAGTACCTGTTGATTGAGAAAGTTCGCTCTGAGGAATGATGAGATTGATGGATTTTCAGAATTTTTTTAGTGACATTGGGGAGAGCGGGAAATTCGGGCTTGGAAAACACTAATGATACAAGCTCCGCTGTTGCTGTATAACGAAATTAAAATTAGTTGATTGGCGAAATTGTAGTTATTCTGAATTGATTTTAATTGGCACTCAAAATAATTATTCCTCTAGAATTCAAATTTTATTCGATGCAGAAATTAGAAACTTCATAATTAATTTAGTAGGACATTTTGTAGACTGGAATTAGTCAACCGAAAATCCGTTTCACATCGAATTTAATCTCCGTCACTGCATAGAATCACGACGTCAATCACTGCTTAATAAAATAATTCTGTATATATCAAGAGATAGATCAAAGCTTTGTGGATCCGCACCATTCATGGTTATTGACAGAGGATTGATCCTCAGAAGCCCTTCAATAGAATCCCATTTTTTATAATCGAAAAAATATTCAATCCAGTCACTTCCAAAAAGCGTTGAAAAAAATTGTGCAAAGGAACTTGAGTGACTTCTGACTGATCCAGTTCAATGAAAGGACTTTGAAATTGTTGATCCAAGGGCTTGAAAATACTTGGCATCACATCAAAATAGTATGGAGAGAGAGGGAGAGAGGTACACAGTCGCAGTAAGTATACATCAATTCGCGCAACGACCCGATTATCGATACGACAGTGTGCACCAGGTTCTCGTTATTTTTCACTGGAATTTTGCCAGTCCTGTTGAAATGTCTACGTGAAGGCATACGAGATTATTTTTCTCTTCTCGCATATTTCTTATTTCGAATTGAAGAATTTTTCTTTTTATTCACGTCAATGTCGGAAGTGAATAACAAAATTCGTTGGATTATTCATGAAAAATATTTTTATATTACATCCGGAGAATTTTAGCGATGAGAGGCGCATGATTTACTTTCTGTTTGGCGGCTGCATCCAAAAAAATCAGAGCTGCAGTATTTTCGAAATATCTTGGAAATGGTGATCATGAGAGTTTTTTTTTGTCGACAATTGAATTCTTTATCGAAAACCTCTCCGAACATTTTTTTCTAGAACCATTCATTTCCAAGATATTCGCTAAAGAATCCGAAACAAACTCCACTCCTGAATTGAATACTCTTCGAAATTTTGAATTACGCGCTTCACCTCCACCAGACTCCGCCCAACATCAAGAGAGGGAGGGCTCTATAATTTACTTCCTCCCAATCTCCCCTCCTCAACCGTGACTTACGGAGTCCGCTCTCCCACGGAATTTATTCACTTGGAAGGGGAAAAGTAACGACTCCCGGCCATTTGACAATATATAAATAGAGCGAGAGACATTTCAAGTTGGCTCAATGGCATCAACATCGGAGGCACTCATGGTTGAAGCAGCAGTTACCCCAGCAAATATTCTACCGTCAAGCTATTGCTGGGGGATTAATACGCTCGACTGGCTAGATTAGAAAGCGTCCTCTGCCACTTTCCTAGTCCAGCTGTGTTATTAACGAGATTTACTGTACTACCTGCATTTAAATACTCTCACAGAGAATGCAAAGGATTTCTTGTTAAATATCATCCCGCGTATTTTATTAATCAACAAACTAAAACCACTTTTTTATTTACAAAAAGTACGATTGAAAATCTGAAAAAGAATTTCTATGGATTTGCGTTTACAGTCGAGCGAACTTTATTCGTCGATTTTTTTTCATTTTTTTTTCATTCTACTATAATAGCTTTTTTGTGAGAACCAAACAATGTATATGCTTGTAGCGCGGAAAAGCGAGGCACTCCATTTTTTATTTGCTCTTTGTCCCCTGTCAATCATGTGTTTATGCCTTTTTTTTTACTGTCGATCAGGGGAATAAAGTGCTCTGACCAGAGTAATTTTGGTTGAAATTGTTTTTTTTCCTATGGTTTAAGAATTTCCGGGGATGGAAATTCTTGAAAATAATAACAATTGACAGTGGAAACAGTAATACTGAGAGAGCATTTTTTTTAACTCCTTCGACGCTTTTTTATTACAAAAATATTTCACGTATGTTGACACATATGAACAGCACGAGTGAATATTGATGTTATTTCATGATTCTGTAGAAATGTAACAGCCTCTGTAGACAGCTCATTCCTCTCTATTTACTGAGTATCTCTGAGGCATATCAGTGACACGGAAAAACTATTTGTTTATTCAATTTAACTAGAAATGTTTTTCATGTTAATTACATATGCATCGTTTTATTTGTATGAGTGTTGTTGCAATAAATTGGTTGAATTGGTAAGAGTAGAGGAAGCTTGGATTGAACAATATTTTTCTACGGGTTCTGCAACTTCAGAGAGATCTATTGAATGCAAAAGCTCCCAGGAAATTGATGTAACGGACGAGAAAACAAATTTCAATTGCACTCTGTTGGGGAAGAAGTTAATTCTGGGAGGGAGCGATTTTTTTGGAAATAACGCGGAAATTAAGGGAAATGAAGAAATTTCTGTGGAAACTTTTTTTGTATGCGGAAATTCCTCTACAAAAAAGATCTCTTGTAAAATTTCGATATCTCTAATAATTTCGGAGGTATTTGGCATAAACGGATTTCAAGGTCAAACTCTATCTTTTTTTCTGAAATTTGAGTACCTCAGAAAGGAAGGGCGATAGAGCAATTCTCGTAAACCCTATAGTTTTAGGATATTTGAAATGGTAAAAGAAAATAATTTTTCTATCTTTAGTTGCTTATAAGGAGCTCGGACTGTATTAAGATTAAATCAAAAAAGGATAATCGAAGGATTTTCAAAATTTTGACACTGCAAAGACTATTACCATTATTCTCACGTAATCCTCTCCGCTTAACAGCTTCGTATAATTCGGTCTGACATGGTGAAACGGTCCAATGAAAATTTCGCGGAACAGAGAGAGACGGAGAGAATTAAGGGCATTGATTTTCCGGAAGTCATCAATATTTATTCATTAGACAGTCCAATCCATTAAGTGAGTACTGTTACTCATGCCACTCCAGTGATTATTGACTATGTTCTGATGCATCCACATCCGTTCAATTTGCCTCATCTGTATCCCATTCAAATCCATAAGTTTGTAGAATAAGTGAAATCTCATGGGGACTAGAGATAAAGAGAGCGAGAGAGAGAGAGATGTATAGTGTACAATTTTCATTTCAAATTCAAAAGTGGGCAGAGGGGATGAAATACTCTCACGAGAGAAGTTATAAGCTTGAGGGTCCGTTTTGCCTCTGCAAATGGAAATTGAGCCAAAATTTCGCTCCAACAGGCCGGAAGAATGCCGAATTAGCTTCCGGAGTTGAAGCTCCACTTGTGAAAATATCTGTTATAGCGTTTATTCAGTTTAATCACACTTGGTTTGAGTTTACATTGTTCTGATTAATTAAAATAATAGAAATAGGAAAGTGAGATGAGTGTAATGAATTTGTATGTGGCAATGAGAAGGAATATTTCATTAAGGAAACAAAGGAATGCGAATAAGTTATTATGTGTTTTTTATTCTTCGAAAATTTCAGTTTTTCGGACATATCTCCATTTCTGACTGGCGGAGAACAAAACTAAAATTTTCTCAAGAATAAAAAATGGAATGAATTAATTGTTATCCGTCCCTGAAAACTTCATAATATTTCGATTTTCATCCAATTCTCGTGGCCTTTGTAGTATGTGCTTGAAACCACGAAGAGGGTAAAATTCCTTAGCTTTGTGGAATGCTTACTTCTCTGCGTTATATTACAAACTTTTAGGTAGTCGAAATATTCAACTGAGCGAACTCATATTTCTCTAATCTAAAATTATAAGGGAAACCATTCCTTCAATTTTTTTTTGTTCTCCCTAAGTATTCCATCAACTCCGGATATATATAATTAATTCGTAATTAGTGGCGCCACTTATTAACCGGTACTTTTACTCTCAAGTATTTTGCGCGATAATTGGGTAAAAAGTTCTGCTGTCTCTGGTACTTCTTCGGGGATTACGACGACCTCTTTTTCCCTTGTGATTTCAATATCGTGGATCTATTATTCTTTAGTCCCTCAGATTCTTTAATACTTTGGATACACAGATTACCGATGTTTCGCTTCGGTGAATGAGAAGATTCATCGCATTTTCCTCAGCTTATTTCGTGCTCAGTCATTTCTCGGCATTCATCGAATTACATTTCTGCTAATCGAAGATGGAACCATTCTTATCAATCATGCTCGTTCATAGTTGCAATATTGTAGACAGCAAATTCGTTAAGAAACAATGAAATTGATGAATCGAACAATTCCAATGGGAAGAGTGAAAATTTCATCTGAAAATACATATAATACAATCTCCGTCAGACGAATAGTTTCAGAGATATTAGAAAACAATTTAATCTATCATTTTTCTTTCTCAATTATCTAGGGTTTTTTATCTCAGGGATTCCCCAGTGGTCTCGTGAGGTTTATTCTATGTTTTTTTCTGTTTTTTCTCCGGTTTCTTTATTGGGGTCTCTTCTAGTGTTTTCCCTTGAGATTGTTTCTAGCGGTTTTCTCTCAGGCTTTTTCCAAAGTTTTTGCTTAGGTCTCTTCTAGTTTCTTTTTTTGTATTATTTCTATTCTAGGGCTTTCGCTAGCGTTTTTTGTAGGATTTTTTGGAAGGCTTCATTCTAGGATTTTCTTCCTATAAATATTTTTGTAATCGATCGAATTTCGTGAATCCATCAATTTCGTTAACAAGAAAAAAAATACAATCGATAAATACGTCAACGTCTCCCGTCAAGTACGCCTTTTACATTTCTCATCCGCTGCTTCTTCAATTATCCCCGGAAAAAGCCGATTTTCACCTGCAAAGCTCTCGAAAATCCCTGACTTAATACCCAACATGCAATTTGCGGTTGTCATTCACAAAGTGCATACATAGAATGCGTCACTAAATGGTATTAACCCGATGCCATCGAGTACTAGCGAGAATTTCACCCTGTCTAACAGATAGGTAAAGCCTTCCCTAAACTCGCAGTACCGAACATTACGACTTATCGATCCCCAAATGCGAATACTGGGAATGGTAGCTCACAGCCGATGTGTACTAATGTATGCAACAGTCGATGTGGCCAACCCCATATACGCATATATACAGACAATATGGACAATGTGCGCGCTTATTCCCTCGTTAACTAGAGGGACTCGGGGATGATTTTGCACAGGTGGGCGCGTTCGTTTTGTAACGCTATAACGCCTTTCAACTTTACCATCAAATTCCCCTTTTACATGGTAGAAAATTAATGTTGATTCTACTCGTGGCTCAATTTTCCAACGTATATTACTATCAGGATATTTGCGATATCGCGTTGTTGAGCCAAAGGGGCACTAAATGACAGGAAAAATTTGCTTTTAATCTCAATTTCAAAACGTTTTTAATAGAGCAATGTAGATAAAAATGCTGAATTTTTTCAAATGGAAAATTTTTGTCGGAGTTTATTTCTCAGTTTTTTCGAAATACCTCGGAAATTATGAGATCAAATTTTTTTTGCATAACTTTCAGAAATTTCGCTGTCTCTAACAGCTTTTGAGATATTCTGGAAAGACTGGAAAAGTTTCGAATAAAATCTCTGTCGATTTATTATTTCGAAATTAAAAAAAAAGCCACGAGAATATTTTCCAATGCGAAAAACAGTAAACAGATAAATTATATTCTCTCTGATATAATACAAAATCAGAATTTCATGTAAAAATGAAAATTGCGATGAATATTGCATCAAAATAATATACAACTGCGTAACTCCAAGGTTTATCTCATTTTCACATTTTAATCGGTCATACAAATAGAACTTCCACGATAAAACTAACAAAATATTCATCGGAAATATTATTGAAAAAAAAAAAACATTTTTCGATAACATCCATCGTTAAAAATTCCTCTAATTTCATTTATTTTCATTGAATTTTTCGTTTCTAATTAAAGCGAAATGACATACGTTTTAATTTCCCTGAATTCTATCTCCAGAAAAATAGAAAAAAGAATGATAAAACCGTTGGATGAATACGGCAGTGAAAAGGCGTACACGTTAATTACAAAGGCAGGTCACTGATGACGAGAGCGAAGAGAGGAAGAAGTTGAAAAAAAAGCACAAAAGAAAAAGAAACAAAATGGAAAGAAAGGTCAGGGAACGTCTGGCAGTGAAATAAAATCTCTCTTGCACTACTGCGCCTTGTCTGATAACCGGACATGGGGTGAAGAGGGTTGGCATGGGTGGGTTGAAGCGTTACTTTCACTGGTGGTCGTTTGCATATAATTTGCGGACGTACATGA
This sequence comes from Aleiodes sp. PSUC_FEM 10030003, assembly GCA_018902275.1. Classification (NCBI taxonomy): domain Eukaryota; kingdom Metazoa; phylum Arthropoda; class Insecta; order Hymenoptera; family Braconidae; genus Aleiodes; species Aleiodes sp. PSUC_FEM 10030003. The sequence continues at coordinate 7,899 of JABSMS010016111.1, forward strand.
ATATGCATACACTTGTATATTTCGTAGGAGTTTCGTTCTACCCCTCTGTCGTTATATTCTGACGATTAACGAGTACCTGGCAACTGTTATACATCCTCGTTAACGAAAATACATTATCAAATGTGTCTGGACAGAATGAGAAAATTATTTACTGTCTAATTAAAATAACGATCAATTATTTAACGAGGAAAACCAGTGATGTGGAAGATTGGAAAATTTGTGGTGCATTCTTTTCCAGATATCTCCGAAGGGAGTACGTTTAAGAAAAAATGTCATGAGAACGTTTTTGTAGAGAATTGAATTATCTACGAAAAAGTTCTCGAAACATTTTTACGTTAACCCACTCGTTTCAGAGATTTTCGCGGAAGAAGCTACAAGAAAATTTTTCTCTAAAATTGAAATCGCTTGGAAGGGCTGAGAGAATTCGAGATAGGATATTTTCAATGATCTTACATTTCCGACTTTTATCACCATTATTTTGCGAATATCTCAGGAACTACTGGAGTTAGAGAAAGATGTAAAAATGTGTTTTTTGTAGAAAATTCAATCCTCTATGAAGAAGGTTCTTTGATAAATTCTCCTAAACCTTATAGTTTTCGAGAGATCTCCAGAGGAAGTTTTTTTATTTTTCTCATCCTATTTTTCTTTCCCACTAGCGTTTTTTATTGGAAAAAATGGCAACAAATGATGATAATAATAAAACTTTGTTGAGACCCCTTCCAACTTCACCCGCACAATCTCATCAATTTTTTCTTCCTTACCCATCTTCGTATCTGTACGAGAAAGGAAGAAAATCAAGTGATTAAATTATGTCTGACTAAAATTGACGTTTTCTCCTTTATTTCTCCCTGTTTCTGTCGATCAATCTACGGTATTCTACAGCGATAGAGTTTCCGTAATGACCAATACCAGAATGAAGCCGAACAAAAAAAAGCGAGAAATAATAATAAAGAAAAAAGCGAACCAACGCCTCGGCAAAGTGCCACTGTCATTTATTGAGGAACAATCAATAATTATGACAGTCGATCGATCATAAAATGGGGCGATGGGGTGGCAAAGTTACTGGACAAAACTCTTCTTTTCTCTTCGTTAACTAACCTTTGAGTTTGTTACAAACGTGCCAGTACTGACAAACATAAATGACCAATGGTAGCCAATGACAAATGAAGGAATTATTTTTACTTTTTTTTCTTCAATTCTGAATGGTATTGAGTAGATTTCGATGAACAAAAGGTATTCGCTCTTTTTTCTGTTTATTTATTGAAGAAAATAAAGAGTGCCATGTGAAGTGAATGAGTTCTCGATAATATCAGACATTATTGAATCAACATTGCGGAATTTTACAAAGCAAAATTGAAAAGATTTCAATTTTTTTCTAGGACGAAGAATTACGCCAAAAAATTCCAATTAACCTTTTACTGTTAATTTTTTTTCCTCCATTAATAATTCAAATAAAAGCTTTTTCCAACTTCGCGATATCTCTCGCTTCATTTTACGCAGTTGAAATTTTTTCAAAAAAAAATCCAAATCTAAATTACAAATTTTATGGATACAGTATCCTACGTCCGCTTTTTTCGCATACCATGAGTTGAAGGGCATTTAAAAGAACCAGGAAAATGGATGGAGCCAATGATAGAGAGAGAAAAAAGTAAATTTTCCGAGTTTCTCAATTTTTTTCAACCGAAAGAACTTCTGTATCTTCTAGATTAGTTTGTAAATTGGTTTATCGAGTGGGCGTCAATGAATTGAGTAGAAAAGTCAACTTTGTGCGACTAGCGTGGGGCTAGATAGTATTAAACTTATAACTGGTGTGTCCAGGTAGTAAATGTATTTTAAACTTTTTTAACACAGCAAACGCAGTTGAGAGAATATTTTCTACGTCGTCTGGCGGTAGTCAAAGGCACTTGCCCGAGTGGTGTACACTAATGAATAATGATACAGTTCAAAAATTAAGTTTAAACTTTTAATCAAGCCCCATTACCACTTACTCCTCCTATGGAAAAGATGATTGAGATAAATTCCCATTGAAAATCGTAGAGATGTCCTTTGAGCTGATAATTGCTTGAAGAATAGATTTTTTTAGCGGGAATTAATGGAGGTAGATTTTTTTGATGTTTCCATCATGAAGCCAGGGCAATTTCCGATGAAAATAATCCGAAAATAATTAATTTTCCTATTTTTTTTTTGCGTTTTTGTTCGTTCTAAAATTTAAGTTCGCATTTTTCCCCGAAACTTCCCGTTTTTCGTGACTTTGTGAAAGTAATCACAATAAAAGAATCTATATAATCTACAGTTGTTTGAATTCAACCACAGGAATTTGATAAAAAGAAACTCGAACGAAATGAATGAAAAAAGAATCAAAGATAAGATCTGCTTTGGCATCGAAGCAATGAACTTTGCCGTCAGGATTAGCCCTTTTTCAATTACGATCTAGATCTACTTTGTCGCAGACTCTTGAACTCCGATGAGATGAGACCCGTGGAGTAGATACTATTTCTATAACAGAGCTCACTACTCCCCCTTCTTTCCCCCTGGATCTTCCGCCCACCGAGGTTACGCTACAGTCAACTCATTTCCGGTGAGAGTGCCTCGGGTACGATCAATCCCAATGTCTGACTCTTTCCTTACTCTATCTACTGTGATCTTTGGGGAAATGCGTTTACTATCCTCAGAGACACGGATGATTTTGCACAGATCCTTTCGTCTCGATTCTTCCTTTATTTTCATTTCTTCCTCATTCAAAGCAAAGTCAAATGAACTTCCTTATTGTTTTAAATTGGGCTTTTGAAATATTTCTGGAGTCTGATTGTGTAATTTTATTCATTTCGGACTACACCTCGGGAGGTAGTGGCTTTGCGAGAATTTTCCCGCAGAGATTTTTATAGAGAGTTTAATTTTCTTCAAAAAAGCCTCTTGACATTTTTCGATAATGCGCAATTATATCAGCTGTATCAATCCCAAAAGGGATAGAACATCTGCCTTTATATTTTTGCGTACGGATTTATTTTATCAGAATGAAAACACAGAGAATATGAAACTGTAAATTTATTGGTAACCGTATATATATGTATATGTACATCCGGAATCGGTTTATGGTTGCCTCGATTTCCCGGAGGGTAGTGCGCATCGTCTCATAAATATTCCGCGGTTCTAGAATCGTTATATTCCTCTCAATACATTATTTTTATACTTTCTCATCAGCTTTAACAGTTACAGTTATAAACATCGTATGGAGAAGATATAAGGCATTGCTAGTGGTGGGGATAGTTTTTTTCTTTTATTAAATCTATTGTGTTCCGTGGCATATTGTCGTATGAACGTGAGAAAAAATATTTCTCAATATAAAATACATTTGGCTTCATTTATTTCAACTTATTTCAATGCATTTTATGAGCCATCGTAAAATGTATGGAGTTCATAAAATCGAGAAATGGAATATTGAGCAGTGGTGCAAGAATTTCGAAGTTTTCTCAAATAATAAAATGCGATCATAGCCAGAGGAAAAAGTCTTGAATCAATCCTCAAATAAAAGGTTTGAATCAAGAATCCAAATGGTGAATTCGCAATTCATTGATAAGTTAATTTCGGGAGGGGAAATCATTTTTCTTTCTTTTTCAATCATATCGATTTATAAACAAGTGTTCTGATAAACGCGACGTCAATTAAAAATTATCTGGCTTGTTTCCCATTTTTTATTGAATGAAAACCAATGGGAAAAGACAAAATAAAAGTGATAAAAAACGTCTCAAATATCTGCCTCGGGTGCAAGTTAAATTAATGGTACATTCTGTAATCAACGACTGTATTCTGCACTTCAAAGCAGTTCGGTTTAAATTATTCGTTGAATTTTTATTTTCATCTCTTTTATTTCTCTTTTTAACTTCGCTTTGTCTTTTTCTCTCCCTTCTCAATGAGAAATTGCTTGCATACATGTGTAGGTATGCATGTACAAATTTTTTTAAACGTGCTCATTGTCCATTTGCCGGGTGAAAAGAAGAATTGAATGAGTGGTGAATAAAAATTAGTGAATTTAATAGAATTTGCATGCTGATTTTTCATGCATTTTGTGTTTGCATTCATTCGTAGTAATGAATGTTTTGCTTGAGAAATTAATATTCTATTGATTCTTTAAATGAAAGCAGATAGATTGATAGATGAATAAGTATTTATTATGACTGCAGCCTAAAAAAGCCATATAGTCAATAATGTTCATTTAAAATTACAATTTAATTCAAATTATTTAATATAATAGTGAATAATAAAGAA
>JABSMS010016122.1:0-12164 GCA_018902275.1 Aleiodes sp. PSUC_FEM 10030003
ATGCAAAATGCGGAAATTTACTCGAATCTAGTACTTCTGAAACGACACATGGATAGCGGACCAAAATCTCCCTCTAACAGCGACTTTCGATACTCACTATTTTTTCTTCGCGCAGCTATTCAAACGTGAATTATTTTTCTGGCTCGAGCCTGGTGTCTCCCTCTTTCATTCTTTAATTTTCTCAATCTTTTAAATTACTTTACTATTCTTTCTTTTAATTTTTTCTTTCTTCGATTCTTCTATTGATTCTTCGATTAACTTTACTACAGACTCATTCAGGGTTCTTATAGACTTTTCTGAATAATTTTTTCACTTCACCGTCCGAATCATCGGTTCCATTGTACTGTATCACAAATGTTGTGTGTGTTGGATAGGAAACAGAAAGTTGTTGTTTTATGATTCCAAAACACTCAAAATTTTGACTTGTATGAATACTAGGTGATAATACTGCAATTTCGAAGGCAATGAGAGAAAACTTTGTAAAAATCATGATTACTTTTTCTTGCTTTTCTATCGAATATAATGAAGTATTCGATTGTGAGAATCGAAAGCTATAGATCGCCATGGAGAATGAGGTCTCGGCACAAACTGGTGCGCTGGGAATGACAATAGTAATATTGAAAAGAAAAACTGGCTCGGAACCATTAGCACAGTCCTACGATGTTTAACGTTTGAAAATGTCTAAATTGTGTAATGAAAATTTTCCAATTTTCCAGGAAAAAAATTTTGAGTCAGTAAATGGTCTGTTTACTGGATAGTGAACGTAATTCAACAAGTTGGAAGACTTACACATATTGGACTACTCCCATAGGGATAATATTCCAGTTCACACGATGTTCAACGAAGGCAAACAGTAGAAAAAAGTTCAAATACATAGTACTAATTATTTAATTTTTTCCTAATTTTACACAAAATCCACTGTGCATGAAACACACACACTTTTGCATATTTCATGCATTAATAGTGCGTACTACATTCAGACATAAATTATGCACGAAACATGCACTAAATTACTTTCCAATACGCACGTGAAGAGGGTTCTCGCAGGTACTCTATTAGAGCATCCTTCTCGCAAATTTTATTCGAAAATGGAAGCGTACACCCAGAGAAAAAAGTCTTTCTTTAGGGTAGTTGCCTCGCAATTGACAAATTTCGAGACTTGCTTGAAAATTAGACTATGAATAATTAACTGCATAATGCATCTAATATTAAAATTTGAGGATGATGGTCGACAGCTGGGGAGATGGTCATCTCGTGCCAACACAAATTTTACTTGAAATGCATTGGAAATGATATTAAAATTTGGTATGAAAATACAATGACACTGCGTAGGGGGTGCAATATCGCAAATCATTATCTGGGAACCACTTCAGGACATCACGATCTTTGGATTGTATTTCTTGTAGTTCATGATTGAAATATGGTGAGAGCTTTACCAAGTCATATGTGCTTCCTGGATGACTATTTTTTTTACTTCGTAGCCGCAAGTAGAAAAATTAACATCTCCCTCGCGTGAAAATCAGCAAGTTGGAAATATTATAATACTTATAAGTTCATTAAATTAGTTCAGAATCAGTGAGCTTGGTGTATAAAATACCAATTGAATGTTTCAGTTATGGAATAAGAATAATCCAATGAAATTATTCGAAAAGGGGGATGAACATCTTGAAGTATCTTGCATTTTGATTTTATATGTAAAATTATGTATTGAATGCTGTTAAAAACCTTAGACTTTTCTAATGAATGACTTTATTGGTGCTGAATTTATGAGGATCATTGATGAAATAACTGTCGTGGAATAAGACATCGCAATGAAATTCATCAAGTCGTTGAACTGTCCAAGTCAAACCGAACCAACTTTATTATTCTAATAAGACTTACAATTGCTACAAAGAATAACCCATACTAATTGCGTTTGGTGTAAGTAATTCATTATTCATCGCATAACACTTCAACATATCTCCTCTTATCAATGAAACGATGAAAAATCAATTCTCCAATAAATACAAAAGCAGAAATAACATAACCAGTTATCAATAAAAGAATCAATCGATCTCTAAGAGTTGCAGAATTACGCTCGACAGTTGACGTAGTACTCACTGAATTTTGCGATGACTTTGTATAATCATAATACCATTTCTTAAGAAGTCCAGAATCACGAAACCTGAGAATCATTCTATCAATTGATACTTTATACGGTGATTCCGGTGGAAAAGTAAATGTTTGTGTGTCAAACCAAAAAATTGGTTTCGCAATTGTTAGCGGATATTTTCCAGCAATTTTACGGCTTTCATCTCTGTAATACTTGGCTCTACTTTTTGTTAATAGACAGCAAACATTACGATATGTCATAGCAATATTTGGGCAATTAGCATGATTCAATGATTGTAATGTTTTGCTCTTCAAACTTAATTCAGCTTCACTATTACCGTGAAATGTTTTATTGTACAGGAATGGCGAAATTATTGGTATTAATCCTGTATTATCAATCTCTTCGAGTGTTTCAAACAATTTTTCCTCCATTGGATTAATACTACTTTGTGTTAACGTTGAATAAAGATCTTCTGAATAAATAAAACCAATTATAATAACAAAGAAGAATAATATCCTTTCATATGGTTTTAACGGTTTTTTTGTGACTGACATTGAGAAAATTAAACAAAATATAACTAATGAATTCCAGTAATTTTTATCAAATTTCAGAGCAATTGTTGTGATGAAAATTATAAAAATAAGTGTGAACGTAATTAAAGTAGCTATCACTGCGTCCATTACGGATGTTGCATTTGTTGCATATTCAACTGGTAATAATACAACCATTGAGTCCATTATTATTGGTTTTGCTTTCAATGATTCTTCTTCACGTTCTTCGGTAAAATGCGGTGCCAAATGTGCAACAATATCGATTTCATCAGCGATCATATTAACAAGATAATCAACAATTGATGTATTCTGTATGTACTTCGATATTTTAAATTTAGATGAAATGATTGGTGTAAAATTCATTTTCTTAGCTACAGTCTCAATCATAAATACATTTGATCCACGTGGATGTTTGATTTCACCATTTTCATTGAGCTCCACAAATGAAAATGGTGGTTGATGGTAATATGCTACATTGAGCTTGTATCCGTTCATATTATGAGCGAAATTTGGAAATAATTCTAAATCGTCTGTTAACTTTTTATGATAAGTTTGATTGATAAATGGATCAAATTGATGTATTATCACATTATTCTGTTGATTGATTGGAAGAATACCATGACGCTTAATAATTTCATTCTCAGATCGATAATTTTCATTTTTAGTAATACTATTGTCTTCATAATTTGCAATTTCAATTATAATAAAATTCAATAGTCGTTTACGCCAAGTTATTTGAAGCATATCTTCAATTACGTCATCCAATTCAATTGATGTTTTTAAAATAAATATGAAAAATTGTTCATCCGTGAATCTCGATATTTGAGTCATGAGATTTAACGCTTGTGTAAGTTTCAAATTATCATTGGAGTATTCAACAATAAATATAACAAGACATGGTGTAGACAAATATCTGATTGTCTGTAAATCAATTACTTCACTATGATTTGTATTATTAGTAATTGATATTTGAACAATGGGTAGTGATTCTCCAATACATTCAAATATATATTTAAATTCTCCGTGTGAATAATTTGTATCATCGTATTGTACCAAAAATGTTGTATATATTGGATAAAGAACGGATAAATGTTTTTTCACAGTATCGAACCACTCGTAATTTTGACGCGTCTCAATTAAATTTGGTAATAACGTCATTGCGAGAATGATGATAACAAACTTTGTGACAAACATGATTAATTACTCTTTATTCCCATTGAAAATAATCAAATGTTTGATTAGGAATATTGAAACTAGAACACTAATAAGAAAGACATCGTGACACACACTGTTTCGCCTGGGGAGCTTTCGGCTTCACTGTTACGAAGAGCTTGACATACAATCGAGTCAATATCTACTGGTCAAACACAGGGCACTCTTGTGAAAACCGAATGGTTAGAAGAACTCATTATGCAGCAAACATTGGAGGTAAAAGCATTGAAAAAAATTCACTTAGAGAAAGCAGTCTAGTTTTTACGACGTTCCATAGGGTGAAAGCATTGAGCGGTGAAGAAAACTACATTTGTATTTCCCCGGAATCAATTCAGTAGTAAAATGGTAAAACGAAATGAGTCAACTTCATTTCGCGATTGGCCTTTTCAGAAGAGACTAATACAATTGCATCGTGAATTTTCACACGTGGAAAATACAATTTCATTATGCACTGAGAGAATTTGTATTTTGGGTTAATGAAATTGGTGAATTCCGGAAGGAAAAGAAACGGAGTCTCTTTCGGATACCTACTGAGAGAAAAATATGACTTTTTGAATAATAAATATAGTAAAGAAAGATGTGGAAAATAAAAGTACTTATGAGCCGAGAGAATTTTGAGTTGTACTAAAAAATATTGCGCTCCCTACAAAATTTTTATAATCATAGTTTTCTCCAGTAAAATTATGGTAATTGCAACAAGATACAAAATGCTGAAGAACTTGTTTCTTTAGAAATGAAAACTTTGTCCAGGTTTTTTTTAAAACGAATCATCGAAATTACTCGGTGCACTGATTTTTTTTTTTAGACTGTGGATCGTCAGATTGACGTTAAAGTGTCGTATGCATATGTATAGCTTTCAATTCATTTTGACTCTAATGAAACATAATAGTATTATACAATTATCTTCACTACTGGAATAATTGTGACTGCCATCAATATTGTTAATGAAACCTATTGATTCAGATGATCTCTCATTCATTGAATGATACATACATTCGAAAGAAAGGCATCCCGCTTCAAGTTTATCAAATGTCGTATTCGCCTTCGGAATATCCGACAATTTTGTCGTAGCGTCCGTTTTGTCCAAGAAGAAACTTTTAGTGACTTCCTCTGCTTCTGCTTCTTGATGAAGTTCTGCACATAATAGACAATCAATTCTCCAATAAATACCATAATTGAAAGTGTACAGCCAATTATTAATAAACCTATTAGTTGCGCTTTTAGAATCTCCGCATTTCTAGCAGTTGTTGCCTCATCAATTACTGCATGCAGTAATGGCTTTCTATAACCATAGAACCAGTTTTTAATCAATCCAGCTTCACGAAATCTGGCAATCATTTTGTTGATGGAAGATTTATATGGTGATCCCAGGGGTAAATTGAATGTCAGTGTATCAACCCAGAACACTGGCTTCCCAATTGTTAACGATGACTTGTCGGCAATTGTACGACTTAAATCTCTGTAATAAACAGCTCTACTTTTTACAATTAAACAGCAAACGTTACGATATGTCATGGCGATGAGTGGGCAGTCGACAAACTCTCCTATTTGTAAAGCTTTTCTTTTTAAATTCAATTCAGCAGTACTATTACCATGAAATGTTTGATTATAGAAAAATGGTGAAGTAATTGGTACTAATCCTGTTTTATCAATTTCGTCGAGTGTCATAAAATCATGCTCAATCCGTTGATCAATACTAATTTTTGTTAATGATGCATGAATATCTTGTGAGTAATGAAAACCAAGCATAACAACAACGAAGAATAATATTCTCTCATATGACTTCAAGGGTTTTCTAACAACAGAAATTGAGAACATTAAACAGAATATTACAGGTGCATTCCAGTATTTTCTATCAAATTTAAGAATGATTGTTGCTATTAAAATTATGATGATAACTGCAAGAATAACTAGAGTAGCTCTTATTGCATCATCAATTAATGCTGTATTATTTTCGTATTCTGTGGGTAATAATATAACCATTGAATCTATTAGAATTGGTCGTGCTCTTAATGCTGCTTCCTCGCGTTCTTTAGTTGAATGAGGTACCAATCTAATTTTAATATCAATTTCGGTGGATAAAATATTAGAAAGGTAATCCACCATTGAAAGATTTCCCGCGTATGTTGAATGACTCGATCTTGATGAAAATATTGGTGTGAAATTCAGTTTCTTAGCCATGCCTTTCAACATATCAATAGTTGATCCCCACATGTTTTCTTTTTTTTCATGTTCATCAAACTCAACAAAGATGAATGGTGGTTGATGACGAACGCTTATATTGAGTTCATATCCATTCATATTATCAATAAAATTCGGAAATAATTTCACATCTTGTGATAATTTTCCGTGGTAAGATTGATTGATAAATGGATTAAATTGATGAATAACTTCATTTTGCCGTTGATTTTGTGAAATTTGAAGATGTTTGATGATTCCATTCTCACCTTGACAAGGGTCGTTTTTGCAGATAATATTCTCTTCGTATCGTAAAATTTCAATGATGACAATATTCAGTATTGAATGATGCCAAGTAAGTTGCAGCAATTCTTCAATTTTTTGATTCAATTCTAATGATGTTTTCAATACGATAATAAAATAATGGTCCTCGGAAAAACTTGATATCTTCCTCATGAAATTTAATACATGGAAAATTTTAGAATTATCCCCGGAATATTCAGCAGTGAACATGAAAAGACAAGATGCTGATAAATCATTTAAACCGTGGGACTGAATTATTTCTTTGTAACTGGTTTCATGATTGATCGATAATTGAAGAACTGGCATAGATTCACCAATTTTTCTGAATAATTTCTTCACTCCACCGTCAAAATAATCTATTCCATCGTATTGTATCACAAATGTTGTGTGTGTTGGGTATGAAACAGAAAGTTGTTGTTTTATGATTTCAAACCACTCAAAATTTTGACTTGTATGGATGCTAGGTGATAATACTGCAATTTCGAAGGCAATGAGAAAGAACTTCTTGAGACTCATGATTAATTTTTCTTTCCTTTCTTTCAAATACAATTGAGTGTTCGATTATGAGAATTGAAACCTAGAGATCACCAACGAGAATGAGGTCTCGACACAAACTACTGCACTTGAAACAACGTTGGTAATATTAAAAAAACAATTGGTTCAGAGACTTTAGAAGTTTTACTATGTTTGATGTTTGGAAGTCATTAAATTTTGTAATGAAATTTCTGCAAATTTTCCAGGAAAAGAATATTGAGTCAGTAAATCGTCTATTTCATAGCTACAGAAGGAATTTAACAACTTTGTTCACTCATATATATTGGACTATTTCCATAGAGATACTATTTCAGTTCACACGATTTTCAAAGAACGCGAACAGCAGAGAAAAGTCCAAGTGCATGGTACTTAATACTTAGTCCCCTTTCTCCTAATTTTCGACCTCAAAACGGCTCTATTAATGATTGCTACATCTGTCCTGAGAAATTGCAGGATCGAAATAGCCAAATAAGAAGTGACATTTCTTTCCCGCAAAAGGGAATAATTAAACTTTCCAAAAAAATAGAAGTTGATACAATTAATTCCAAATCACCTCATCTCAATTCTTATTAGATTAATCAAACCTCAGGTTATGGAGCCTTATTGAATTTTGTTATACAACATTCAAACCATGAGAATGAATCACTTCTTTGTAATTAGTTTTTTCAGTTACTGATAACTGAAGAAGTGGCATAGATTCGCTGATTTTTTCAAATAATTTGTTACTCTCCTCATCCGAATAATTTGTTTCATTGTACTGGATTACAAATGTTGTGTGTATTTGATATGCAATGGATAATTGTTCTTTCACGTCTTCAAACCACTCAAAATTTTTACTCGTATGAATATTAGTTTATGATACTTCAATGACGATGATAATGAGAAAAAAATTCTTCGGAAACATGATTAATCTTCTGTTTTTTGTCTTCCAATACATCACTAGCTAAGGCTGAGGACTCAGCACAAACTGTCGCACTAGAGAGCAACGAAGGTTATAGGAGTGGACAAAATAATTCAGCCTATGTATATGAGTTGAGTTTTCGAAACATTCAATTTTGAAAAATTGTTAGATTATACAGGAGAAATTTTCCGAGAAAATGAAATCAATCAGTAAAGTGCGTATTCGATCAATAAGGTAAATGTACCTATTCTCGTTCGTGTCTCCATTCTCGTTTTTATTTTTCTGATCGAGATATTCAGTAATGATTGAGAAATTAAAAATTTTCTTTTTCTTTTGAGCCTAGACAAACTAAATAATAATGATCCCATCAATTCAGAATTGACGAAATATTCCCATTCATTAGAATATTGTGGTCAGAAACAAAAAAAAACGAGAATGGGGACACGGATAAGGATAGTTACATTTACCTTACTTGATGAATTTAGAAGTTCATCCACTCAGAAATATTAAACTTCAAAATGAAAACGATATCCATTGTCAAGTTACACGAATTAGAGAAAGAAGAATGTACATAGTATTTAACTTCTGACAGATTTTCAAAGTAAGGTAGAATTCAATGATGAAGAGGTGAAACAAGATAAATCATCTCTTCTTCAAAATTAATTATTTTGGTATAGCTCGAAATTTAAAACAAGATTTTTTCTCATTCCGTTTTAATTCGAACTTATTCTTTAAAAATTAACCCCAAACTAAGATTAATTTAGATTATTGTGCCGGAGGAAAAAACGAACTTGGCAAAAAAAAACTTGTCTCTAATTCGACAAAAGAAAACCGCGAAAACAATTACTAAAATAATCAGAAACTGTTGTAATTAATAGTTATAATTCAATTATTACCTGTAGAAAACAGCAATGAAGTTGGCGTTGAATGGATCAATGGCGGATGTTCTCCAATGGCGTTTCATCATTTCTCTGTAATTTGTGGCAAGAAGGGGCTGAGGATCTTTCGCAATATCCATGGACGTAAAGAAGGTCAACAAGGGAAGTGATTGGGTGAAGTAGAATACTCCCCTCGGTTTACCATTTGTATCGCCACGTTCAATATCTCTGTAAAAACAGGAAACATGATTAGATCCATGTAAATAGTGGAAATTGATTACTCTCAGAGAAAACATTAATCGTCATTTTTTTCATTTTCAATTTACCGGAAATTCTTGAACATGTCTTGCAGTGGAAAGCATCCAATCAATTTATTAACGTCTCTTCCATAACCAGCACCGTAATAATACTTTAAATCTGATAAATACTCCAATAACTTTAATTCGTCTTTATTGAATACTGCACACCACGGTGATAATTTTTCAACCGCAAATGCTTTCTCGTAGCGGCATGCGTCGTACATGTTTTGTATTGTATCTAAAAGTATGAAGACAAATTTTTAGAAAATTAAAAATATCTTTTCGATGTTTCTATTGACGTATCGCGAGGGTCAAACTGTGAATGAACCAATGAATTAATTAATTGGGGGAGGGGGGATGAATAAATCAATTTTGGGTAAACGAAAACATTTTTTTCAGCATCAATATCTTGAGGCATGTTTAAAGGAATTCTCTCTTCAAGTAATTCTACGTCAGGAACACCTCTGAAAAAACTGGAAGATTTTTTTCATGCATGTTTATATGAAACGAAAAAAAGAATTCTGATTTTTTTTAATGATTATCCTCTTCTCGACTCCATTACAAAATTATTTTTTTACCTGCTGACAATTCGTATTGGAAACCAAGTCTCCTACTGACGTTATGTATGAGTTCAGTAAACTCAGGACCGCTGATAAATTTGTTGCGTTCAGCTGTATAATGTGAATCATTCTGATCTCCATCATGCCACCGTGTACAATTTTTGTATGCCTAATTTATATTATGTTAATTAATTTACCAAGTATTAATGGAATTATTTAATAGATCCTGAAAAATTGGAATAATGCATAAATAATACTAACACATTGGCAATTTGCGTTTTACTTGTATTTTAAGCTTCTTCAGGCTCTCGACATTCTCAGAGCCTGAGGAAGCTCAAATTATAAGCGAAACGTCGCAAATTGACAATTTATTACCATTGTTTATGCATTAGTTCAATTTCTCATGACATATTGAATAATTACAATGAACATGAAAATGAATCTAATAATTCATTGATAGAATTATTCTTACAAATTATTCATTTATTCTTACTGTTAGTAATAGATCGTTGTCAGTTGGCGTCACCGCAGTTCTACTGCCGAATAAACCCTCAATGAATGCATCCATGCTTCCTTGACCCCGTGGTGTTTTTGTGGTTGCAAACTTTAATAATTGAAAGCGATATTTGATTAATCGTTGGAACAATTCAAGCCTTCATTAAGGGCCCTTATTCTTACATCATTTTTGTAGGATTTATCATTTATTAACTAAATTACGCAAACTACTCCTATCTTTATGAATCCGAAGTATATAGTCTCAAGTTGTTAATTGACTCTGCATTCATATCGAAACTTATAATATGTCGATGGCGAATCCAATTTTTGTGGAAATCGAGGCGGCGCAACGCTATATGCGCCTGTACCGAAGAATCAAGGAAAAACCTCAAGAGACGCAAACGAAGATGATAAGTATCAAAGTGATGATTTTTTGAATGATTATGCTTAAAAATGAAGAGAAGTCACAAAAAATCATACTAAAAATAATTTTTTCCTCTCAAAACAAGCTCCGTTCTTCCTAAGATAATCGTTCATTCATTGGCCTACTTATCCTACTTGATTTGATACTTCCTCACGTTTTATATTTTACATAAAGTGTTAGACGATGAGATCATCCAGACGTAAAATAAGCCTTCTCGCACTGTAAGGAGAGACGTCCGGCTTTTTGATTATGTAAAGTCATAGACGACAGTTTTTCAACACTAAAAGACGGTCTCTATCGAGAGAATGTTTACTTAGCAATTTTTTTTGAGTGAGAAGAAACAAAGACTGTCGCTGCCTTCTCACCTCATGAGTTTATAAAAGCAAGAACACCGAAGAGGAGAGCGCTTATTATTCTGATCAAAATAATAAAGACACATTCTCCATTAGCTCCGCTTACGAACTGATTAACCCTTGCATTAATATAGGAAAAGTTTAACATTATATCATCACCCTAGTGTCAAAAGGGCGTAAGTGCAATTTTTTTAAATCTACAAAAATTGAATCTACATTCATTTTCTCATAAGAATACTAACTTACGCCCTTTTATTATTCAGTAAGGAAAAAAGGCACTTACGCCCTTTCGATTCTAGGGCGACGATATTATCTCCTCAAATATACGCAAGTCTTTTTATTTAATCCACCCCTTCTACAATCCATTGATTCCCTCTCAGTTCGAGTGGATTCACCCGTGAGCTTTTCCAATAGACCTTTTCATTTCGAATTACTAGGAAAATATTTTTTTTCCACGATCTGACATGAAAATGTTATGATAAATTATGAAAAAAATCATTTATCCAATTGATCAACGGAAATCTACCTGAGACTCCGCTAAACTTGTTACTTGTATGTTAATTTTCGAAAAGTGTCCGAAAATTCCCGGGGAATCCTAGGGAGATTAACATGGACAAAAACTGTCCGAAAGTTGAAATGAAAAGTCTATTGAAGTCGAAGCGCACAGTTCGGAGAGAATTACGTGAATAGTTGAGAATGTGTAAGACAGCAGTAAACGACAGTCAAAGCGAATTATATGAGGATGTAGCAATCGAAAAAGAAAATTATTATCATTTACCACATAGTTCTCCGAATTTATATCATTGACATGAGGCTGTAGAAGCTCTGGGAATGCTGATTGTAAGCGTTTTGCTAAGAGTTTAATTTCTTCCATTCCCGCTGGAGTTAATTTGTTTTCCATTCCACGTGTAATATTAATGTTTGGCGACCAATTCTTGAGATTTTGCAAATCCTCGTTGCACAAACGTCCATCTAATCACAACAATCATCATTATCAAAAATTAAAAATCCCAGATCAAGTTAAATTCAATTCTTCCTTTTCTCCCTTAATCATAACTTAAGGCAGTATTCTACTTATGAATTTTGAAAGATTCGATTTTTTTTACATTTTTAAAAATTAAAAGCATTGAAGAATGTTTTCCCAAAATTTCAAATCCATTCAAGCAGTCTAATTGTACCTTTCCGACCCGCCCCCCCCCCTCAATGTAACATGTGTAAAAATTTCCCATGACAGTCCCATTTTGGAAATTTTAACAACAGCGCAGAGCCACCCACTAATAACGCGTTATATTCAAATGGTGTTTCTGTATATTAAAAGTGCATAAAATATATAATAATTTTTTTTTCATGTAGTTCAAGAGTTTATTCAGCAAGCGTAACAAAC
>JABSMS010016133.1:0-12163 GCA_018902275.1 Aleiodes sp. PSUC_FEM 10030003
TTATTTATTTATTTAAAATAAGGTAAAAATCAATATTATGTCTTGATTTTGTTCCACATAATATAATTATGAATTAATTTCTAGAATGAAAATAGATTTCTTTGACCGTATCTTTATTTCAAGTACATAATTAATGGCTTCATCGGTCAATATTGCGTTCATCAACATTTCATCTAACGAATTTTTCCCAACTTAATAACCTCATAATTCATTCATTTATTTTTCCATTCAGATAATGTGATATTAATTTCCTCTGATGAGGGCTACCGAAATGGGGCCGAAACGTTAGAAAGAATTCTTTGTATGAAATGTTAATAAACGCAATATTGACCGATGAAGCCATTAATTATCTACTTTTCATTTCTAGAATGAAATCAATGCCCTGAAGAGGTCTGCACGAACCGGACGAAACGCTGGCAAAAAATCTTTTGAAAAAGAATTTTGTTGTTTTTGGAGTCACCATTAAGGCCGGTTTTCCTCAACATTATTAAATTTCGTGAAATTTAAAATTAATTGAAGTCTCTTAAATATTCCAATACTTTTCCCTTCGATTTTCATTAATTATTTCCTAACAGTGTATGATTATTTTATAAATTATTACAAACGAAAAATGTAAATAATTTTTTTTTACTGAAGTAGGGAAAATAATTGAAAATGTTGACTTGACGTATCAATAATTTTTCCCGCCACGTAAGGCGGAAGGAGATTTGGGACCGGAAGTGGTCAGACAATCCATATCGCACCATGTGCATCCCAAAGCCACGGCACTGACGGTAACAGCCTGACGCGATGTTCTGTTCGGTATTATGTTCGAATAATCCGAAGAGGTTTATTGATTGGATGTGGATGATCAGTCCAATCAATAATCGATTAAAGGAGAAAATGATTGTTTTTAATCCTGAAATCTACGTTTGTGGTAAAGGAAAATATTGAACGAATTAAAGTTGAGGTTTCCATTCGGGAAATAATTAATCCTAATTTTCATTCTGTATGCTCATCACTCGAAATCGGAGTATTTCACTTCTCCTTCCTCTTCAGATGGATTTAATCTATGAATAATATAAGCGTGACGTGGGTCTGACCGCTCACGTATTGAATCTACTTGAGTCTGACGCGGCGGAGAATATTATTGTTTGAGTTTGATTTTTGAGTGTTCGAGGGAAAAGTTATGAAAATTTTCAATTTTAATAAGTCGACGAAACGAAAATGGAAGGAATTTCTAAGCATTTGAATTTTTTGAGACAATATAAAGGCGAATATTGAAAAATCAGGGAAAATTAATGAATTCTTAAAAAATTCCGATAGTAATGGGAATTTTTCGATGATCACACACGCAAATACATTCACAATTTTCATTCCTCAAGTAAAATTTCAAATTCTTGAAAAATTCATTCAAATCAATCCTACAAAATTACGTGGTTCTCCATTTGTTCATTAAAAGATATGAAAATCGTTAATTAATCTACGAATCAGTTGTGATAAATGGAAATTTTTCAGTAGACTCCATTAATTTCAAAAATTGAGAATTCATTTCCATCAGAATTACCTGAAATTTGAAAAGATTTGTATTTTCTTCTGTAAACTCTTTCTCTGAATTTTCAGACGAAAATTTTTAACATTCCACAGAATTGAATTCACCCTTTTTTACTCTACAAACACGAAGTTGTCATGTCTGTAAAAACTGCTGTTTCTCTTTATTCTATTATTTCATAACGACAGTATTCCCATTTTATCTAAATGGGAATACTGTCGTTATGAAATTCTCTCCCACCAAGAAATATCCTTCAAGAATCGTAAAAAAAAATTGAAATGAAAATATAAGTAGTTAGTAACCAACCGTTGCCTTCGCCGCGTGTTCAAGTATTAACCAGTCTTAAACTTTGAAAACGAAATCAAAGCGTTCATTAAAAAATCTTCAATAACTCAATCCAAGAAGAATTATTTCATCTATTAATCAATCGATTGCGCCAAGAATTTTATCGTCTATTTCTCAAAAATTTGTAACCAACGTACCAACGTTACCCTGTATATAGAAAGATTTCTTTACCTGAAGGCTGTAAAGATTCTTCACTGGAATAAAAGAAAATGAGAACTTACTGCCAGCACGCTCGACGATTTTTAGATCTTGTACTCTTTTATTCACCGAAACTATTTCTCTCTTTCTTCACTGGCGTGAAACACAAAAGTTTTATAAATAAATAATTGCCTGTGGTTGGTGTTGAAAATTGGAATTAGTTTAACCACACAGTCACGCAAGTGTTATGTGAGATTTAAAGAAAGAAAGAAAAAAGCAAAATTGAGTGAGCAATAATAAATGATTTATGAATTAATGCCGCGGTTATTTTTTTTTGCTCTGCTTTTCTGAAGTAATTGTTGTGCTTATCTAGATTTCCTGGCTATTAATTTAACTCTAATTGCTCTGTAAATTCATTCAAATTATTTATTAATAAAAATGGAAATTGGAATGGAACAGGGAGATGAAACCGAGAATGACCGAATTATACGAGTAAATTTGAATAATAGAGTAATCTTTTATTTAAATAGAAATTCTTTTTATTTTCTGCTTTTTAGAGAATAATGTTTTTTTTATGGCAATTATTTTTCATTCTGATTGTAATTGAGAGAGATAATTGAGATATTTTGAAATAGTATTTGAAATTAATGCGTGGAAACGTGCCAATTCTTCGTGAAAATGAGAGAAGAAGAGTTTTCCTCGTAATATCCTCGCCATTCCAATTTTTCTTTTCATGATCGAAATGTTATTTCTCTTCGTTTTCCGAAATTTTCGGATTTTTGTCAGTATCTTGGGTTTTAACGATCAACAAATGAAAGTTGAAATCATTTCCCATCGATTTCATTGAAATTGAATTGATTTTTCATCAGAATTGATGGTATCAAAATAATTTTTCCGAGTAAAATTCAACTAAAATAAAATTCCTGAAAAACAAAGTGGGATAAAATTCATGGGATTTTTTCAAAATCAATTTCCCTTGAATCAATTGTCGTAGCATCAGATGAATGATCTTAAAAAAACCAATTCATTAATAAAAAAATTAAAATTAACTGTGTTACAGCTGGTTTCTACACATTCGAACAGAAATCAAAAAAATATCGCATTATATCACTGAACACAAACCTGTGGCTGGAGACTGTCACAGGTGTTGACAATCGTGTTA
Organism: Aleiodes sp. PSUC_FEM 10030003; assembly: GCA_018902275.1. Classification (NCBI taxonomy): domain Eukaryota; kingdom Metazoa; phylum Arthropoda; class Insecta; order Hymenoptera; family Braconidae; genus Aleiodes; species Aleiodes sp. PSUC_FEM 10030003. The sequence goes on from JABSMS010016133.1 coordinate 3,177, forward strand.
CACAAAATCACCAAAACCAGCGCACAGGTGCAACTACAACAAATGACAACTCAAAAGATCCACACAATCAGTGGACATGGTTTGAATCAATTTTACGTGCAGCTAAAGCAAAAAAGGAAACGGTAAGTGATCCGTTTCTTATTTCTTTTTCTTTACCCCCTCCACTACTTTTCATCCGTACAGAAAAATTTCATTCTTCCCAAGTGTACTCCTATCGTATCCCCTTTTTTTTCCAACGGTTTCTCCTGAGGTTCAGCTTGTAACTCCAGATTTCCTTCAGTTTCGATTACGCAAGTCAGCAGGATTCCTTTTATTTTTATTTTTTTTTCCTCTCTTTCTGTCTACCACTAACGTAAAAACTCACTTTCTCACCCAATATCCTGATTTCACTTCTTTCTATTGGTAACTCGATTTATTCTCTCGTTGAAGAAATTACGTGTATTTTTTCCCTTCACCCTCTGCTTACCCTCTACCTTTGTCTCATTTTACATTTCAATTTGTCATTTCACGTGAAACTCATTCAATTTCGAGAAAGTAATATGAAAACAAGAGGATAATTTTGTTTTCATCTTTTTCCCCAATTTCTTTTCTCCTTTTTTCCATGTAAAATGAAGCAATGTTACTCCGTAGTTTTGCATGAAAAAGAGTTTTCTGTATTTCATTATAGTGAGTGCTTAATTTCATTGGATACTCTACTTGAGAAAATGAAAAATTAAAAATAAAAAAAATTACCATTTAATTTTCTTCTCATATCCATTATCAGTGAAAAATCTCTGGGCAAAAAACTTTGTACTCCTCTTCTCTCGGCTCGTAAAGCTACCTACATTAATAACTTTACAAAGTTAAAATCGAAACAGGTTGAAAATCTGTTGGAAACTTTCATTCTAATTAGTTACTATCTCCACTTCATAGCAATTTACCATGAAATGAAAGATGAATTTGTTATTTTTATCGTGCGAACAAAAAAAAAAGTTCAGAAATAAATTTCCTCAATTTTCCATATTGAATCGAAAAAAAGACATTTAATTCACTCACAGTTGAATACTTATCGTAACGAGCACCTAATGGATAAATCGGAGATAAAACTATATCCAACTTGTAATGTAGTGCTCTCAGTTGCGCATATTCTCACTGTACGCCAGGCAAATGGAGGAGGAGACTCCTGATACCACCAAACATGGAAGAATGTCTAAACAGCCAGCAATTATACCAACGCATTATGAAACTATTGGATAGAATGGAAATAACCCAGCTCATATAAAATCCAGGAAGATATCTATACTAGTAACTTGAATCATTGTTATCCCTAGACTGGTCCCCTCACTTTGCAGCGCTTTCTAAATGATTTTATTACAGACTTATTAATTGAAATAAAATTAGACAAAAAATCTACAAGTTTTCTTTCAAGTTTCATCAACACTCGATTTTTTTCCAAATTTTCTCATTCACAATTATCACAATTATATACATATATATAATGTCGTCACCTTCGAATCGAAGTCGCGTAAATATTGTGTATCAGCACACCTTTACGATGGTTTGACTCTAAGGCAACGATATACAATTTTTTTCTTCCTTTTTCTATTTTTTCTTTTTTACAGTCGCTAATGGCCTCATCGTTGATGCGACTAAAAAAAAATTGAATAAAAAATTATCGTAACAAATTAATATGTACCATTCAGCTGTATTCCAACGGAAAAATACGAGACACTGAATTGTTAAAATTTCTCTCCGTTTCAATTAATTCAGTTACGTATTTTCCAACAGATCACACTCGATCACATGCCCTATTTCTTTCTGTTCCTAGTCTGACAATAAAAAAAATAATTCTTTACTGTCATTTTTTTTTGATAAAAAAAGCAATCTTTGGTTTTGCGGTAATGGAGAAATTAAATGGCCTTTTTTATCATTGCTCTTTCTCCACTCGAGAAAGCATGCAAAGTAATATTTTTTAAGACGATTATGAATGTTTTGTCTCGTCGTTTCTTTGACAAAGACCAACACAGCTAAAGAGCCTCAAACGCCCTAATTTAATATCACGAGTATTTGTAATAAAGCTTTTATACTCTCTCATTACTCAGACTTTCCTCATTTTTTCTCATAATATTTTCAAAAACTTATGAATAATGCGAGTGAAAAAAAATTTGGCTAAAAGTGGAAACAAAAAAATTCAGGATTTTCAGAATATAATATTAGGGAATCACGTGAAAACGAATTTTTTCGATACATTATAGAAGACGTAGGGAAAGAAAAAAAAATCTGATAGCACAATTCAAGAGCAAGTAATATTTTTCAACTGGACTGATCGTACAAATCCCTTGGGAACACCATAATCCCTGAAATCCTTACAATCTGCTCTAAGATTTACTGATTTCCTATATCTGAAAAAATTCGGAGACCAATAAACTCCGAGACATACATATAATACGATATGATATTGCTTGGATGAAAAAAAAAGTAATGCCTGCGTAATGATTTAAGAGAGATCGAATATGCGAAAGACAATTATTTGAAGTGAATTTCCGGATCGCTCGTTCCGAGTTAATAGGACATTTAAATAATTCGGTGAATGATCATTTATTCAATTTGGGATGGAGTGAGTAATTTTAAATGAATGGATCACTGTTTATTCTCACGTTAAATGCGATGAACATGTTCCTTTTTTGGCGTTCAGTCAGTTTGAAAATTTTAAACTTGCGGCCATTTTCTGTTTAAAATGTTCTATCCTTTTCAAGATGTCATATACAAATAACGACTGTCAAAAAAAATGACCGGCTTTTTGTTAATGATACTGAACAACGTATTAATAAGTATGAAAATAACTTCCATTCCTTCTATCCAATCGAATTTTGAGGAAATTGAGTGGACAATACTCAAAACATCTCATTTGATTTTTTGTTTTCATCATTCTGTTCAGCGCATTTTTTTACGTCGATGCGCAATTCCTTAATAGAATCAGTGTAGTGATTAAGGTAATTGAGAAATAATTAACAATCACTAAGAAATGCAATTAAAGTCTTAATTACAGAATCGCGTTGAGGTGGAAGAAATGCATACCAAAGTTAAGGACAGCGAATAGACAGTGAATAGATATTAATCTCTTTGACTTATGAGATTCACTGAATATAACTTTTGTACTTCAACCATCATACTGCAACCATCTTCGATGGATGCAGGGACCCATCGGATGCCATTTTTGGTATGATGGTACAGGTAGAAAAGCGCTAAAAACGGCGAATTCAATCTATTTTCGCCGCAGTTGATAGAAAAATGTCATTTTTCATGTTTTTATCTCCAAAATTATCCTTAAACCGAAATTTTCATCCAATTCAGACCAACGAAAACATAACTTTCTCAATATCTATTGTATGGAACGTAAAACGCATGCTTGACCATTTTTTGAGGTCAAACGAACATTTTGACGAAAAAATTTGGATCGGATGAAAACTGTGGTTCCAGGATGATTCGAAGGTAAAAACATGAAAATGAGGTTTTTCTATTAACTGAAGAAAAATTAGATGAATTCGTCATTCTTCCCATTTCTTCATATGTCCCACCGGTAACGTATTACCTCACCGACGCAGACTCCAATTTCGAAATTTCATCCATGGTAGGGAGGCGTACCCTGTAACATTCTCAAAAAAGATGTTTCGCGATGTCGCTCACCATGGAGGAGGATGACGTTTACGCAAAGGGGTGTGGTGCATCACATACCAGCAGCGTCCTCGTCGCGAGATCTGGGTTACTCTAATGCTGGTGAAGCTTGGTGTTTCATCAGCGCTGGTTATGAAATTCCACAAAAGTGCGAAGAATTGAAGAATGTAAATTGTAATTTTTCAATTTAGTTCATATTTTGTAAATTTAAAATTTACAATTTATTTAATAAAAATAGTTAGCCTTGGGAAGGAAGGCGGAGGTTCCCGCACATATTAAAATCTTGGAATGCGATCGAAAATCCATATTTCCAACTAGGACATGCCATATATGAGTAGTTATGGAATTTACATCCATATATTCAGTTCATTGGTCATTTTGAAATTAACGTCGCGAGAGTAGTACTTCACGAAAGAAAGTCGTTTAATAGGTCCCTACACCCACCGAACACTGAAAATTTAACGCGCTCTCCCCTTAAAGGGTATAGCACTTAAAGGTGTGATGCACGAATATAATAGAGAACAGAATATGAGAAAATAGTCAAAATACTGAGTTACACAACATATGAAAATTTCTATAAGAAATTTTTTTTTCCTATACAAGATTGGAACCATTCTTATAAGAAACATTCCGATTTCTTATAGAAAAAAAATATTTCTTATAGAAATTTTCATACGTGACTGTAAAAAGAAGTGTCTGAATTTAAGACCTTTTGGTAGTCACTTTTAAAACATTCCGGTAGTAATTTGTGAGTCACTTTGTGTGTATTCTTTAAAGACACTTCAGGTATTTTCCGTGGCAGCCATGACGTTATAGATCACCTATGAATGCACTCATTCTCAACAGGGTAAATTTGGATGAATTGGTCAAAAATAAGGATGATATTTTGAAAAATCGTTCTACCTCCCAAGTACCTCAACTTTTGTATTCATTCGAGATAAAAATTTGAGGTTATTCTTTACTATTTATATCTTGGTTTTTTGTGTCTCACTAGTGCATATGTGTCTTCGAGTCGAAACGTCTCAGACCTCAAATGTCTTATTGTAGCCAAGACGTCTTGGAATCAGAATTTATGCAGCTTTATGCAACTGCATCATCAATTTTCAGACATAAAACGTCTTAATCTTTCTGCAAACTCATAAAGTATCTGATTCTTCACAGGACGCTTTTTTAAAAGTCTCAATTTTGGCACAGAGACACTCACAAGCGTTAAAGGACTGATCGCCACGACGTCGTTCGCGCTCTCTTGTTGATATTTTATTCTTCCTCTTTACACTGTTAAAAGAATTGTCCTATCTAGCGTCCTAGAATCAGACATAAGCCACAAAAATGGCGTCAATTTTTGTGTCTCATGTCTGATTCTAAGACGATTGATAGGACACTTCTTTTAACAGTTTAGAGAGAAAGAATAACAGATCAACTAGACAGCGCAAACGACGTCGCGTCGATCAGTCTTTTAACGCTTGCAAGTGTCTCGGTTCCTCTCCTTGCCTGTCTGTTTGTATTTATGCGGTCACAGAAACACAGACGTAACGAGTGTGTGAGACGTTAACGCCAGAAGAAGGCGCAAGTTGGCGAAACGAGAATTTGTATTGTTTTACTAGCGTCTTTTTTCCATGACGTACCTTCAGGCCATTCTTCGGGACTCAACGTCTCACTTTCGCGACCAAGTCTTCACGTGTTACTACAATTGATGCGAATCCGATGCTACGTCATGTAACGAGAGTCCAGTCAAATAGTCTTTTGTTACCTTCTGTGACATTGTTTCTAGAATTTTGTTTTATTAAAAAAAAAAACAATTCAAGAACAAACAAAACTTGGTTACGTTGCTTACGAGTCACGTGATGCTGATTCTCAGATTCATTGTAGCATTGCCCTGAGTATGAAGCCGCAGTTGATGCAAACGATCGAGCAATATTTCCTTCATTTGTTTGATGCTATACCTATAATCAAAATCCCAATGTTTACCTCATTAGCAAGCAGCGCTATTATTTGCATTCACTGTAGCATCGCCCTCAGGGCGATTCCACAATAACCGCGTTCCGTTAATTTGTGTTTTACTAGTACGGCAATCAATAAATCTGTATCTCCTGTATTTGACGAATACCGATATATCGATAACCTCAGCTCCACCGGGTAATTCAACAACACGCAGTCATTGTCACCTCTCAATCTTTTTTCTCTCTATTCCCGTATCACGAGTAATTTTCTTCTCTTTCTGCTATCGATCCACAACACTCGGGAATGTAGCACGATCTCTTGTTTTTCCAATATCATTAGTCTGACGTTAATTGATCCAACCGACTGCATGAAATTTCACTCTAAAAACATACCATCAATTATTTCCACCATTTGTCCATGTCAATTAGCGATGGAAAGAAAAGAGACAGTAAAAAATAGTAAATAACAGGAAGCATTAGTGTGTGTCTGTTGATCCTTTGACGGTTCATTTATTCGATCAAGTTTGCACATAAAAATAACAATGATATTGCGGGAAAAGTAATGGGAGAATAATTCGAAGTACCGAAGCCGTTAGGAAATCTGGGCGGGGTTTTTGGCTCGTCGATTAAATGGGATTCCGGGGTAAGGTAAAGGGGCCATGTTAGGAGTGACTCTCAGTGGAGTTGTGAGAGTAAAGGGGCCAATGTGCGACGAGGCCATGAGGAATATTCTAGGGTCGCGCGTGACAGCTGAACATAGGCACTAGTACCCGTAATTCCCTTTAATTCGGAACGAGGGCGTAGGTTCACATTCTGGGTGGCGAAGTGCCCATTCGTCTTGTTCGCTATGATAGGAGGGAGTTTTGGCTGAGTTATAGGAGAAGCAGGGATTTTCTACTGATATTTGACACGATTTTTATCCACAGAATTATGAGTAATTTCCTCCCTCGTATTCCATCATATTGAGCTTCAATGATATTTCTCTTAATTCTACTTTGCGTTAAGGATATTCAACGGAAATCGTGAAATTATTGTGGAAATTTCGATTTCTTTATCACTAATGAAGGAAGTGATGTTCTTAGTGGGGAGGATCGTTCTAAGACACCAATTTCTAGTAATTATCGCAGAGAGAGAAATTTTCAATGCTCAGTTAAGAAGGATAATATTGTTGAAGTCTATTCAATAATGGTCACGATGAATTCTCGAAACTCAGAAGGTAGCTCTTGAGGTCGCTAAAAAGGGCTTAAGAAGTGCCTTTAGAAATCTCAATTCGCTGGGATTTCTTTGAAAATTTTATAGAAACAAGACACAATCCTCCTAGAATTACCTGATTTTTTTCAGTTTCCTCAGATCAGGAGAGCAAAAAAATCAATTTTTTTCTGAACATTGAAGTTTTTAATTCTTTAGAAATAATCACATATCTTTGAATGATTCCACTATCAGACGAATTCAATACTTAAGCAGAATTTTTCATTACATAGGAGTGGAACTCTGATAATTGAACACTGTCTAGACAGTGAATCGATAATCCAAACGCAAAAGCTACTCTAATGTACTATGAATTCAGACGCACGTAAAATTTATAATCTTCAGCGACATTCACTCGTTCGCTAATTATTCTGGAAATTCTTAATCAACCCCAGCTATTCTCATGTAGCATCCATTATTGTTTACACCAAGTCAATGAGAGTCTTCGTGGAACAATGTTGCATTAAAATATTTAACTAGGTGAATCTGATTTAAAGTTGTGAACGAGAGTTCATTAAATTGTGAAAGAAAAGGTTCACAATTCTCTCTACTGCGAGAGCATTAAAATTTCATTATTCATTTCCTTCTGTTTTCTTTTTATATTCTCAAACAGCTTGGCGACAGCTGTAATTGCACACTCATAATTTCATTTATCTCTGTGAATAATTTGCATGGAAAACATTTACTGGGGGATTAAATTCACGCTTCCTTCTTAATATAGATATCAGATATATTCATTGTTAATTAAGGAGGTTCGAGCGGATCTATGGTTAAAATTATTTTCCAACTTTAAGGTTTCAAATTCTGTAATTGTCAGAGAATGTTTCATCGAGCAACTCTAGAAATTGAAGAATGATCCACCGCTTAGTTTGTTAGGAAAACGCTTTGAGAGCTGAGGGTCTTGCACGTTCTGGTATATCTATATATATGAGATATTATACATAGGTATGTTAGTACGTCCAAAAATTCCAACTTCAAAAGCTTTTTTTCTAAGAAACAAGCAGGTAAGTCCCTTTCAAATTTCTAGAGTGGTTTCGTGGAACGTTCTTTGTAATGACCACTAAATTTGAAATCTCAAAGCTGGTAAATAATTTTAACCGTAGATTCGCTTGAACCTCTTTGAGATAACTTTAAAACTTGGACCTACAATCATTCGCGAAAATCTTATAAACAAGCAGTTTTAAGTGGATGTACTCTTAAAGATTGGACTCTTTTCCCACCGAATTTCATTCAATCGAATCACTTTACTCACTGGCATTAATGACTATGTTCATAAACGCAGTTGTTTACTGTGAAAAAAACGTGATTTTGCCCAGAAAGTTATTGTTACGTGCCCTGATGTTTTTACTCGAGATACTTATTTTTCGTAATTGCCAAATTTTTAGCGTTTTCTTCTCGAAAATGAAAACAACTTGATGAATAAAGCCTTTGGTATCAAATACTATGTACCTCTCTTATATTTATTTTTAATAAACACTTGAATTATTTTTGTAGTCAAATAATGTTGCCTTCAAAACTGAATTATCCCAGCCATTCTTACAAAGATAAGCATAATGAAGAGTATACCTATCCGACGTTTGCAAGCAACGCCAGAAAAGCTAAAAGACTGATTAATCTTCAGTCAACAAAGCCAAGAATATATGGCTCAGCCCGTTTAAACATCTTAGACCAGTGTGACTGAGAGGGAACTATAATGAACAATACGAAAATTATCCTATATAAGTCGATGAAATTGACTCGTTCCTTTGAGATATTGGTACATTTTAGTATTTTATCGTGGCGAGACGATCATTGGTTCAACTTAAATTCAATATATTCATCTCGTTACTGAATGAATATTTTAAATCTAAGTGGAACCGTTTTCAATTCAACAAATTTATTCGCTGGTTGTTTTTAACTAAAAATATTCTTGACTCAAGTGAAAATTACTCATCAAAATTTTGTTCTCCTCTCAATGTGAAACGCCTTTGACTGCAAGTCAAAATCTATCCAATCAACGAGTAATTCATTCTTTCATCTTTTCATTGATATATGAAGGGAACATATAGAATATTGCTCAATGGTAGTCCATATACACTGAGGGAAAAAAATATTTTCTAGGAATAGGATGTAGTTTGCGTCAATCAGGAATTTGTTTGGCAATGG
>JABSMS010016155.1:0-12158 GCA_018902275.1 Aleiodes sp. PSUC_FEM 10030003
AATGCAATTTTCGATTTTTTTTATGAATTTTCCTTACAAATTAAACCATTCAATTTTTTTGAGATTTTTAGAATATTCTCTTATGGCTCAAAATGGGAAATTAAATTTTAATACCAAAATATCCATCATTTTCGTTATGTTTCGACAAAAATTATTTCCACTACAAATATTCTCATTCAAATTAAACTTAATATTTCAACGTTCATCCCGAAAAAATGTACCGGTACAGAACATTGAAAATAAAACAAGTTTTTCACAGTTGATACAGAGAACTTGCGTGATAATGACAGTAGAAAATATCTGTGGGGTTAATGATGTATATTAACCGCGTGAAATAGGCTGCACCAAGGTGCCGGCATGAATTGTCGTTGGTAATTTGTATACGTTGGGGATTATGTCCATCTCAAGTAGATAAGAATCAGTTGGTAAAACGTTCCAAGGACACCAAACAAAAACGATTAAGAAATTTATTAAGTTTTTCTTCATTTTTTTCTCTCATTTCTGCGTTCTCAATTCTCGAGATTTTGTGATAACGATGAGTACGCGTATCCGGCAGTAGTTTAACGTTTCCGTTACGTCATTTTTTTGTAGCACAGCATTTACGATGTGAGCGTATGTTGGAGAATACTTTGAGTCCAACTCTAATGACCGACTGGGGTCAGACACGCTGATTAATTGATCTACAGGCTTTGAATTGCTGGAGAGGGGCACATGAGAGCACACTGGTTATATTCGGTTTCCCCGCATTTTTCGCTGAGAATGTGCAAATTTAGTTTACCGGAAATGAAGGAGTATTTTGCGAACAATGAACGAAAATTGAAGGAAATTTTGGTCTCTATGAACTTTTGGATGAAAATGAGTAGGAAATTGATATTTTGGAAGACTCTAAAATTAAATGTGAGGCAGATGGTTTGACTGCATAGAAAAAAAAAAGTTAAATATTTCAATATTTTTTTCGTTGAATTTTAAATAATAATTTTCTAACAATTTTTCTCAGTACATCTCTATAAAATTTATAATTCAAGGAAGTTCATGAGTTTCAATTAAAAATAAGACGGAAATTTTACAGCTCCCTTGAATTTTCAATTGCACCTGAATCTTCAAAACCAAAATGACCCGAATTTTCAAATTTTTCTGGTTTTTTTCTGATTTCGAATTTTCACGGAATTATTGAACTGAAATTTACAGTTTTCATTAATGTTCTCCTGAAATTATTTGAAAATCACTGGAAAACTTGAATATCCAATAACAAGAATTCCCGAAATTTCAGTATAATGTGCACGAATAATCCCCAAAATTAAATCATTCGATCCATTTCTCCGCTCTCCTTTCATTCAACCTTCAACGCACTTTGGCGCAAAAAAAAATCCATTCAACTTCATTTAACCACGATTACAATCATCATCGAGTGACACTGACTCGAAAGGAAGAAGAAATTATGTATTTCCGGAACATTCACCCACATGTAAGTGCATGTGTGTTTGTAACATTCACCTGAAGGAGAAGTCACCGTGTACTTTTGCAGACTGTTGAAACGCGGCAGAAACTCAGGGAGGACTCACGTTTGTCGCGCGGTGGGAACATACGACGTGACCGACTCGATCGCCCCGTGTGCGCGGTCTTATGTACCAAGCCGCAAAGGCCATAGAGGATCACACACGGAAGATTCGTGTGAAAGATTGCTTACCAAAAAAGAATGAAACGAAACAAAAGAATATGAACTGCTGTAAATAATTGAATGAAAAACGAATCACCATGCGCCAATATTCCGTTCCACCGAGTAAACAATGATCGATCATCCGAGAAGAGAATAAGAAGCGGCGAAACGAATGCGAAAATACATTTGTCAAGTATTGGTATTTTCATTCGTAAAAGAAAGTAGTGAATAAAAAAATCCGCTGAATTCACTGGAATTCCAGTCAAGTGAAAGGACAGGAGGGAACGGAAAGAAAAAGAGGTGAATTCTACGGGACAGGTTGGGATGATTTCGATGGCATTAGTTTTTGTTGAATCGTTGGAAGGAGAGACGCGGAGAATATGCGGAATAACTTTCGGATCAAGTAGAATGAAGGAGACAAGAAGGCAAGGGCCAATTCTGAGAAGACAAGGAGCTTTATGATGGTTTTAATGCGAATACTCGTGACCTCTTGGCATTGGCGTGTTAAAAACCACGAGAAACTATTTAAACCAACGAAATTGTTTCAACGAAGAGTAATGCTGACAGAGTTTAATAAAATACGAAATCCGCGAGCGACGTAAAACCATTGCAGTATGTTTTTGCTTATTTTCCGAGATGAAAAAAGGGAGAATTAAAAGGATGCAAATTATTTGCATCGTTTTAATCACTTTAAGAGAACCCATCCAACCCAGCATGACCACCGTTCACGCAAATTGATGATTTCTAATTAAGGTACCAGCGGCAACGATTAATGACACTCTGCCATTTAATTGCTGCGATTAATAAAGCCATGTTTTTCGTTTAGGTTTTAAAGGTATTAAGGCAAGGAAAAACATTGGAACTGCACCTTGCATCAACTGTTTGTGTGTGTGTGTCGAGCGATAAATGTTTCGTGCTACTGTACCACTACCGCTGATTTAATTCGCATAACAGAACGGAGAGTTCATTAATATGAAAATTCCGCAAGTCCTCAGGAATCACTCTGATTCGTTTATTCACAATTTATCTGGAAGGAATTAGATAGAATCCGGCAGTGACGAAGGAGCACTCGACGTTTGTCCTCAGCGTGTGTACAAGATGCTGAATGATAGAGTATCGTTAGAAGCGAAATGTTGCGTACGTGCTTTGAGCCCGAGGAGGGAGAAAAGGTGCGGCAAATGTGAATTTGGCATTGCGTGACTTGGCCCGATCTTTTTTGGATATTGCCAAGTTTTGTGGGGGCATAATGACGGTCGTACCACGGTGGATGCCAAGTGAAAAGGGATTTCGAGAGGGACAAGGAGGAGGGAGAGGAGAGCCCACCAAAATGTCGGTGAATTTCAGCCTGATCTTCTTGGCAATCGCCAAGGAAAGATCTCTCTCTCTTTTCATGGTGGACACAGGTGGCTGCGATCGCGACTTTTGTGCCCTCTTTATTCCCCCTCTCTCTCTTTCTCCACGTTCGATGTAAATGAAAAATGTAAATTGGCCCTGCGTACCGATTCAGCTCTCTTTCTCTTTCGGACCATCGATTTCTTCGTATACACACGATAAAAGAGAGCAAAAAATATATATAGATCCTCCAAAAAGTTGCCTTTTTCCTCTTCGATCGGTTAGCTTGCTTCTTTCAGGGATTTTAGCTTGTCTTCCTCTCCCTTTTCATTTCGGCCCAGCGAAAGTGGAAGCGCGCACGACGGTAGCCGGATGAACATCACAGCAACATAACCCATAAGAGGGACGGAAAGAGATAAAAGGGCTTTTATAAAAGTTTTGTGGTGGGTCTCTCTCCGTTTCTCTCCCTCCCACCTCCCTCCTTCGCTCTCCAGCCATTTCGGGATTGTGAATAAGAGTGAGATGGTGAGTTAAAAGGTGAGTCGAGACTACTCCGCTAGACTGAAGAGACAATGCCATTGTTTTTAGACTTCAAAGGACCTTCCCGCCGCAAACTGCAAACCCAAGTGGACCTCTTTGGTTCATGCCGTCGCTCCTAAATTCTTCTACGTCAAACAGAGCCCTCTTTTCCCTCACTCCAATGAAAAGATTGGCTACCTCGCAAATACTATACGTCTTCTCGTCTCTTACCGAATTTTTATATCGGCGGAATATTGTATCCATTATTACTACCCCGAAAAATCTTAAACCTTCCTCTATCCTCAAACGATCTTTCTTTGTTTGCCCTTTTATTTTTTATGGCCGGTTTGATCTTATTAATTCAGAAATTAAGAGCAAGATTACTTTCATACTGAAATCAGAATTTTTAAAATAAAAGAATCAAGAAAAATAAGAAATTTTAAAGACCAACACATCCTCGTCTGCATCCTATCCAAGCTGGCCCTCCGGGCGAATGCAGTAATTGCTATACGTGGCCTTCACTCCAATAAGCCCCGATATGCGCTCAGCTCTGTTACGTCTGGAGCCAATGTGTGTAGTGCCCCTGGGTGCACTCTCGGAGATATTGGTAACGTTGCCCCCTCCAACTACGTACACGTTAATATGTAAATGTGCAGTATTGTCTTTTAGTTAGATAATTAAAAAAAACTGTAAAGAATCGAGTGGATTAGGCTCTCTACCTGATTCGATTGCAGCTGATAATGCGAACTTTTAATGAATCGAAAATGTTTTAAGTCATCTCCGTTTCACTTCGTAAATCCAACGAATAACACACAAAATAGATTTATGAAGTTAGCTATGAAAATAGTTACTAAGGAATTGTGTGATATTTGCAATAACACAGTGCAAGTACGTATACGGAGACTAGCGGAGGTTCATGTCCGGTAGCCTCCCGGGGACCTCGTTATCGGTTACGGTGTTGATATATAGCTTGCATTGGCTTCTCTCCATCCACGCCCCTTTTTTCCTTCCTCGTGTACATATATATGCCTTCTCTCTTGGCCTCCGCGAGAAGTGAGCTTTACTTCTTTTTCCCCTTACGTCAGTTATCTTCCTCTCCTTCTCTCCCGCATCTGCATCCTCTCTTTATTTCGCTGTCTTTTCTCTCTTCCTCTCTCGCGATATCAACAGTACGCGATGCTTCGTAAAGCACACAGAGCCGTTTGTGCGCGGTTCCCTGTGTCCTTGTTACACGCGCATCCCGCCACAAACTGACTCCTTGTGGATTCGGTCCATTGTTCGGGACCGCCCTTTTACCTGGCCACAAAACACATTGGATTGAAGAAAGAGAGAAATAGTTTGTGGCAATCGATGCCGACAGCCCAATGCGATACTGTCTTATTATAAAAGCACCCAATATTCAGTTTGGCTCTTGTCTCACACTTGTAGACACGACTACTGTATTTCTCCTTTATTCAACTTGACATTTTTTGAATATACAACACAACTGAATTCAATGCAACTTCTTGGGGATTGGAATCATCAAACTTTGGCGATAACTCTGTTTGTGAAAATTTTCGGTTATATTCGGGAGGATTTGCAGAGGGAAATGTGTACTTTTGGGTCTATTTTGTAATTTTAATTTTGGAGTTGTGGTATATATGTACTTTGACCGTACCATGTATAGAATTATAGTAATTATAGATAAGCGTCTTATGGAAAATCAGAAACTTTATGTTTCTACAGAAAGATTAAGACGTTTGATCTAGCTACATGAGGTGTCCGATTCCGAGACGTCATGGCGACAATAAGACATTTAAGGTCTAAGACTTATCGACTTAAAGACACATATACGCTAGTAAGCCACAAAAAACTAAGAATTTTTACGTGCCTTCATTTTTTCATTATCCTGAATAAATTCCTGAGTTCGGGTAATTCGGAGATGGAACGATTTTTTAAATTGTTATCCCTATTTCTGAACACTTTTTCCAAATTTACCTTATTGAGAATGTGTTCATTCATAGGTTAGGTATACCACAAAAACATAAAACACTCAAAATGTCTTAAAAGAAGCCACATAAAGTGACTCAAAAATTACTGCCGAAATGTCTTAAAAGTGACTATCAAAATGTCTCAAATTCACATTTCTTTTTACATCGTCTTCATTGTAACAAGAACGAAAATACATTTAGCTAAAAATATTGTTTCCTCAAAAATTAAAGAATTGTCAAGATTTTCCTTAAAGCATCGAAATTTTTCCCAATTTTCTTGGAATGAATAAAAAAATTGACGTTATTTTGAATAGATATCAAAGTACATATTTACCTTTCCAGTTACAGAGAAAATTTCGGAGTGATGTCGGCGAGAACCGGGCATCACGTGAGACCGAGTCACGTATAATGCTCCAGTCGAAAGGGCAGTGTCAGCAAAAACTTCGGTGTTGGTTTAACCGAGTTGCGGGTTATGATGAGAAATGTAATTTAAATTATCCACGCTTTTTACCTGGGAGCTCTCGTTTTTTTGGAACGCATTGAAGAGCAGGGACCATGATCGTTTTGGTTCGGAGGTGGAGCAATATTTCCGGTTATTTTTTAATTTTCTCGTTACCGTCGAAGCTATTAGAGCGAAAAGCATTGCACTGTAGGGTTTCCCTATCGAATCGATGTCAATTGAGAGGTCACGTCCCCTTTCGTCTACGAAAGAATCGAGCCAACAAGGCGCCGACAGGAGTTTTCGAAATAACAGTTATTAAATCATCACTATGATCCGAAGCTCACAATTACCAAACTCCTCATCGCATTAAAAAACCCATAAAAACTAGAAAAAAAAATCAATCAACGCTCAACAAAAAAAACAAAAAAAAAGTAAATTACATAAGATCAATGAAACACGTTTTCTAAAAAACGAGAATAAATTTGTGGGAAAAAAATCGTAAAGTTACTTATGAATGAATTGCGTGCATAGTCAAACTAAGCTTATGCATCTGATTCATTTTTTCTTTCTTTCGTATTTATGCCAATCTCAATACATAAAACGTGAATGCAGAAAAACACAAAACGTTCGTCTTCACCCTGAACATCCTAACTCGGCAGAGTTGAATGAGTTGCGTGAGCGTAGGAGGTTGCCCGTAATTCTACCATGCGAAGATCCGATGCCCATTCGGACATGTATGGATACACACATGTGTTCACATATGTATACATATATATGAAAACCTATAACATTGAGGATTGTGTAGAGTTTAGACTTCCTGTCCGCGCGGCGCTCACATGTCTGAGTCTCAAACCCATTATAACATCATCTTCTACCGGTGTGCAAAGGGCTCTCTTCTACCACTGCGCGTTGTGGGAGAGTAAGCATTCGCGCAACACAAAGTCACGATATGCGACCACAAGTGAGCCTATCCCGGAGAGAACTACGGCCAACACACATACACACTATCAAACGCAGATTGGATGAAGGGTAGGAGGTATATACCACCATCCATTTCTCCATTCAGCTCGTCTTCTCATTCTTCTTCATTCTTTTTTTTGCTTGCCTCCTTTTTTTTGCTTACGCTTGTTCCTTGGTCATTCATGATCATGAGACTCGACTTCACGTTCATTTTACTTCAATACTCCGAGAAACATTTGCGTGCGTTCGTACAATATTCCGCAACAGTTTTGAATAAATTGTTGATGAGGTTTTCGGCTTTTTTTGGCTTAGCCTCGAATATGAGAGAGAGAATAATTATAGGGTAGTGGGTTTTGCATTCTGGGGCTAATGAAGTCGATGGATTCTTCACATTTCGTGGATTTCAAAATAATTCTGGTGAGGAATTATGTAATGGGAATTATTTTGCTTCGATAGCTTTTGACATATTCGACGAGATCGAAAATCGCGTGTTGATTATTTTGAGAATAACTCGGAAATAATGAGGGTTAGGAGAATTTATCAAGATACCTTTTTTGTAGCCCGTGAAATTCTCTACAAAAAAGGTCTCTTGAGGTTTTCCTCTAAACCCAGTGGTTTCGGAGATATTTGCAGAAGAGGCTTCAAGAAATTTCTCATTTTTAATCGCCCATTGTTATTTCGTATTTCAATGTTTCCCGCGTAAATTTTCCCGACCTTTCACTGAAACTCATCGCAAATTCATTCTTTATTCTTCGAAAGAATTCACTAGAATAAAATTTAATTGACTTAATTTGAATAAATTACACGACGAAAAAAAAGGAAAACATATTGTGAAACAATTCCAAAGAATTGTCATTCAATAGTAACCATAGAGAGAATTGCAAACGACAATACGACGTTATTCCAATCTATACATTTTGTTTGAAGGTAACGAAGCGCGTTAATACTAACGCATTGTAGGTGCAGTTGAGTTACGGCAGTACTGGGGATCTTTATGCGCGTCCAACAACGATGTGGACGCTTGTTAACGATAGAAATTCACCCTGGAAATCGAACGATCCACCTTTAGGTACAATACCATTATTTAGTCGACACAACTCACAAGTTCTATATGCTTGGGTATTGCTGGTACCATTAGCCTGTGTTGGTTGAGACCCAACGGCGAATGAAACGACACTAATGATTTCATTTTCAGTGAATGCATTTTGCTATTACAATTCTGTCAATTACATACGCAATTTTCGAATGAGATATCGATTATTAAAAAAAACGGGTTTGTCATTATTTTCTGGAGGAGAGAAAAGGGTGTGAGATGCAAAAAAAGCCTATTTTTGTGATTTTTTTTCGGAGTAACTTATTTATTAATATTTTTGGAATTTTTGTAAATCATTAAGCATTTGATGAGAATATTCTGATTAATTTGGTTTTATCTGGATTGCTCCATCCGAAATTAAAAAACCAAAACGATTTCTTTAGTACATAGGGGAATTCCTTTTTTGATGGAAATTAAAAAATTGTGGATGAAGATTCGGTGGGCTTGGAATTTCCCGAAATTTATCTTTTTAAAACTCATTTGTTATGAAAATTTTCGAATCAAATTTGAAGCTTAATAAAAAATTATTGGTTAAATTTCTCTAAATCATGATTTTTCGCACACATTTCAAATAGATTACTCAGTGAATCGATGAAAATTTAGGCAATTCATGAAAATTCAAAAGTCTATTGCATTGAATTTCTGATTAACAAAGAATTTAAGTTCATTTGTAATTAAATTTCTTATTCGTATTTGAAAAATTCAGATTGCTTGTCACGATTTCAAGACTCATCCAAATTTTAGAATCATTCTCGAATTTTCCATGACTGAATCATCAATTTTTTTTCAACAGTAAATTGAATATATTCACAAACATATTTTTTTATACTCAAAACATAATTTTTATACGAAATATCATTTTCCTGAGGCTAAGCTCGAGTACTCCAACTTAACAAAAAGAATAAACTGTGAACAGAGGTCAATCTCACCCAACTTCCCAACTCCGCAAATACAAAAACTACTGCGAACTTTAAGATGTTGGGCGTGCGCCGGAAACTACCGCTTACCACCTATCCTCGCACTTCTCTACACTATGTGGATGATTGTCTGACCTTTAATTAGTTAAACCCAGCGGGTCTCTGCACTGTTAAAATTAACGGCTTCCTGACTATCGCTGAATAAATAAAAAGAGGCCTTGGCACGCCTAAGCTAAAGATAACTGCACGCAGAACTGAGGAAAGACGTATAATCCACAACTGGATGAATAAAATTGTAGGAAAGAAACAAATTGAAGAAACTTCGTGTGAATATTTGCGCATGAAAATCTCACTGTCTCTGCTAATAATTTTCAGTCTAAAAAAAAAATAAAATTCTCTTCGCACACGGGATCTATCGATAATAGCACGATACTTTCTGGTAAATTCGTTATTATTTTTTCTCTTCTAAATAGCAATAAGGAATTTCCGGGTTGCAGAGAGATCAACATGGCATGACGAAAGGCGAACGCTACTGCGTCGTTTTCTTAATTATAACACACACTGTCCGAAGTTTCTGTTTACCTCCGACACGGACCTGCCCCAAGCATCGCGCCAACAACCGTCACGCTTCTGAACCTAATTAAATTAACGACTAATTAGAAACGACCTTAATGCCCGTTCTCTTGTTAATATCTAATACAATTATAAGATCCAGTAATTATTATTAGAGAAAATCTATTAATATTATCATCAATAATTTGCATTTGGATTTGAAATTAATTGAAACACGCAAAAAAATTTTTTTATGAAATTGAACTAATGTTAATGCCGGAAGTGCATTGAACATTAAGCAAACTGGACTTTCTGGTTGGAAAAAGAATAAAAATCATAAAACCCACACACAGTCAAATTCACGAGTTGTTTATTTCCTTCCGCTACATTTCATCGTACTTCATATCACAACTTCCTCTCTCTAATTTTTCCCCCTTTTACCAAGAAAGCTCTTTATTCATCTATGCTACATGTGTGTGTATTGTATACGTGAAGAAAAAAAGAAGACATGATGGAGGTAAAGGTTGAAATGAATAGCGTGCGTTCACGGTAAGCGCTTCTTGTAATGGTGGCACACGCCGTTACCACTACCCGTGCGGGCGTAGCGATACAGCTCTACTTACAATAATTAACATGATTGCCATTATATTAATCTAGCTTGCAGTGGTACACGGACTACGGTCAGCCTGCACTGACAATTGCATAACCTCGGGAATGAAGAAAAGAAATTTTTTTATCCGATACCAAAGGAAATCCGTTTCAGAGAATTGCAGGGTTCGGATTAATCAAAAATCGAGTTCATGAAATTTTGTCTGCAAAAACATCGCAGCGAAAAAAAATCAGGCAAGTACATCTCAAAAAAAATATCTCAATCATTATTATCTCATACAAAAAAATCTCAGGACAAAAATATCTCAATTGAACAAATTTAATTGCATAATTGAAAATATTACGACGTGGAGAATACTTCTCGTACCAGCAATAGAAATTGAACAAATCATAAGCTCAAATTGGAATACGTCTCCAATATTTACCATTAAAATTGGGATTTTATGCGAAAAGAGAAAAAAAAAATTTCCAAGATGGAATTGATCGAAGATCAAATTATCCATCAATTAAATTTTCTGAATTGAATTTTCCTGGATCGAAACCACCGTAATCGACCACTGTAACTGAATCTCCTCTGGCGGGAAATTTGAAATAATAAAAATTCAAATTATGAATTAGCGTTGCGCTTCCGTAAAGACGTCCTTGTTAATTCGTAAATCAGATTCACCTCGAAAAATTTCAAGCAGTCTGCATAATTAACATATTTAACAAAGCAATTATTTAATTTCATTTTGTTATCGTTTCGTCATTAACTCACACTGTAAAACAATACAAAGTTCTTGATGTTATAAAATGAACGGAATGATAACATATGTATCAGCATCCCACATGTGAGTAACATCCGAAGACGCAGACACGAGCCATTACCGTAGTAGGCGAAGTGGCGAGACGGATGGACGGTAATGGTCATTACGAGCACACGCTCTGGTGATTGTGCAGAGCCACGAGACCGTGGGGGCATCATCGTCGACCCGAAGACCCGGCTCCGGCATTATAGGATATAACCGTGGACGGAATACATATTTTCTTTTATTACGAATCAAAAATCTTTGCTTGCCGACGCCCAGCAATTTTTTGACGTGAACGTCAGTTCATTTGATGGCGCCAAAGGGAGAGTTGATATTCTTTGTAATGAAACGCAAGATTATATCTTGATTTTGGTATTTTTGCATGAATATTTTTGAATTTCTCTATGATTTAAATGAAATCTGCGTTATTTGTGGTTTAATTTTTTAAAGAAATTTATTCTATCTTTGATATTGGCCTTTTGAGCACTGAGCCTCCTGGGCCATTGTACTCGGCTTTACCCCTTTGCGGCTGAAATTTATTACTTGTTGCTTGTCATTTTAAATATGAATTTTAAAAATAATATTGAAACTAAACTGAATTTTATTCAAATATACGCCACAAAAGAAAATGAGTCCGCAAAGGACAAGAAATTTTATTATATGACAAATTAAATTTTCAAATAATTTTGATATCTCCATCAAATTTATTTTTTATAATACACAACATTAAAAAAATATAAGTATTATTTCACTTTTTATTCATAATTTTAATTTTTACTCATCTTAATCTCCTCTGACTTGAATGAAATGAGTATGATCTACTTAAATGACTAGCTACTTGGCCAAGTGTTCGACAGAGAAGAAGGAGAAAAGGGCCCTTACAGTCGTGAGCTCACCTTTTCCCCCACTCCAATATTTTTACTCCAAAATTAGAGTGACATCTGATGTTTTTCCTTCGATTTTAATTTCATTCAATGATCGGTCATTCAGAATTTACCAAATTGATTATCGAATCAAAAACTTCAGTTACCACATTGTCCCCCTATTTCATGTTACACGCAAGGCAGGTGAACATCAAATAACTGATAAATTATCGTAAAAAAAATCAATGAATTCGATGAATATTTGCCAATCCCTTTAGCTTGGAAAGAACATCTTATGATACAAATAATTGCATTCATAAATATATACTATATTGGAGTCAATTACTTTTCCTTAATTAAAAAAAGCATGGCCTTTTTTTCGCAATTTTTGTGTCACCGCGAAATTCGTTATGCTAGCATATAATAATGCTAGCATTATAATATATACATATATAT
>JABSMS010016166.1:0-12158 GCA_018902275.1 Aleiodes sp. PSUC_FEM 10030003
TTTCTGATATTTAAAATATATTATAAAAAAAACATGATTCATATATTGATAAATATATTTGAACCACATTCATTGAAATATCACGATATATATTTTTCCAGTTCCTCTAAAATTATTCGATATGAACATCTGACAATGAATGAGCTAATAAAATATCCAAATTCCTTATTAAGAAACATCCCATAATTTTTCGATTTATTTACCTTATCTTCCTCATTTTTTCCTTGTTATGTAACTTTTTTTATCACTGTCTAATGCCTGAGTTTGGGATTTGGCATCAAAATATCACGTTTAGAAAGTCCAGAAGAATAAAGAAAGAAATTAGATATTGATTTACATGGGAATGTTTATTTAAATAATTAGTCCCATACTTTTCAGATTATGAAACTAATATAATATTCACACGAAACAAAAATTTCGTGAATACGTCACATCAGCTGGAGCAAAACAAAATGATTATCCCGTTTTGCCCCACTCATCTCTCAATTTTTTAATTAAACCATCCAAGAATTTCGGGATCACTGAATATTCAATAAACTCCAACGAATTATAAATTCACCAACAATAACATTTTAATGACACTCTCGGAATAAACGGCCAAACAAGAGTCATTAAAAAATTTTCAGTTTAGATCCAGTGAAAATCGATGATTTAAAGGATGCATTAAACAAAAAGGTCGTACTAATAAATCAAATATGAAAGTTCCCTCCTCATATTTAAGGTCAATCCACTTAAGCATTCAATATATGTACACGAATTAACGAAATTTCTCATTCAGGTATATTACGACGACCTTCATCAGCGTCACTCGATAATTTAATAACTCTTAAATACACTTCCAGCTTCTGTATCCCACGCCAATGACTTTAAATGTAAAAACTTTAAACTTCTGATGCTCAAAATAATAAACAAGAATTTGCCAATTCTCCAATACATGAAATTACTAGAAACTCAAAGCAGCTTGGAACCCAAGAAAAATTCTCAGGGACAAATCTTGATTTCTAACAGCCATAATTCTTCCGAAATCCTACGACTTTATTTTAATTTTTTTTTTTCGAAATTCTTAAATTTATTCTCATGATTTTGATTCTTCGATACTGTCAATGTCACTGCAATTTAACGAAATTTTATTCTCAACGTAATGAATGGCTTTCATTCACATTTCGAATTCTATTGAACGTGACCTTGAAAAAATTTAGAGTTCAAATATTGGTTTAAGGTTCCAATCGAAAAATCTCCAAATTCGATTACTCCACAATTTTACAATGTTCGAATTCACAGAACCGACAGAGTCACGGGGCAAAATGGACCTCATAAAATTTATGCTTCACATAGCTGGAAAAACTGGTGTACCCCTCCTCCCCACCCCCCTTAAAATACTCTGTCATCTAAAAAATTATGAAACACATCACGTGTCAAAAAAAAATTAAAAAAAATAAAAAAAAATATCACGTATTAAAATCTTCGTAGGAGAATCATAATAGAAACGTTTCTACAAAAAATTGAATGATTTCCTACGAGAAATTTTGAATAACTTCCGGCGGAATTGTTCATAATTTTTTTGCGTAGAAGAAAAGAATGTGTAAGAGAATTTCTAATGAAGAAGTGATGGTTTTAGATTATTATCTCACTAAGATTGCTTTTAATGATTATCTAACGTATTCTTCATCAACCTGTTCTTTATGAGATGAGTGGGTATAACGTAATTTTTACAAAAAAAAAAAACAGTTACGACATTTAATCCTAGCCACTTGATCCTGACCTTTGGATCCTTAAAATGAAAATTAGAAAATGAAGAGATATGATTTGCACTGAGGATCAAATTGAAACGATTATATTAAAGGATCAAATCTATCAGGGTCAAAGGTCTTGCCAGCAATACTAACTTATGCCCTTTTATTATTCAGCAAGAAAAAATGGCACTTATGCCTTTTTGATTCTCGGGCGACAATATGTCCATAAATTAAATTAACTATATTTTGAACCATAGAATCAATTCCTTTCCCCTATCGAAAATCGCAGAAAAATTTTTCATCAAAAAAATCAAGAATGAAATATTCATCTCTCGATGGATATTAATCTATGAACCGGCTCTATGATTACGAATTGGTGAGTATCCGACGAATTCATTCCAAGACAATTCATCCCATAAAAATTCGATCCCGGGGAAAAAGGTCCCACTATAAATCATCCAAGAAGAAAAAAAACGTGGATTATGAAGTACGCTTGCAAAAGGAAAAACCTTGAATTATTTGAAAAATGTGGTTCAAATTTTTTGTCATTTCTTGTGATTTTTTGCGGTGAATGATAATTTGCGATAAAAACCGTTCTAATGTTTATGATTTTTCTATCAAATTTTATTCAAGATTTTCATACGCGATACACACGAAAAGAACGAGACCTGAAACGTTGACGTCCACATTGATTGTTTCTTTCTCTTCGATTCGAATATCTGAAAAAAATTGGAAGAGAATAAATGTCATGTTTATATTGTAACACTTCCATTAACACTTTCACCCACTTCTAGAAGATTTAATATGCATTACCTGATAAATCGATTTGTCATGTAAAGTGCTGCAGCCTACTTCGTTAATAAAAATTATTGTCGAAAATAAGAGAAGGGTAGAATAATATTACGCACCTGGGATTTGGTGAATATTTCTCGGCGCTTCGCGCTTGTATCATTGGGGGGCCTGATCCCAGAAATTTTGGGACCTCGAGAGCGAAGATGAGCGCGGGAGGAGGGAGAGGGAGGCAAAGCGGAGGGGACAGAAAAAATCAAATAAAAATATCTAGTTCCGCCAATGCCACATGTATTACGAAATTTTTTGAGGAAGGGAGCATCAATTCATATAAAAGGTCGAGATCAACATTCCAATTTGTTCAACTCTTCGTAAAACTTGGAACGTTAAGCATGAAGCTAGTCTTGTCCTTGGTGAGTTCTGCGGATAATAAAAACACGAAGATTCATTGGGAATTGTGCGATCATTCGACGAGTGTTTATCGATACGAAAAAACATTTGACTGAATTCATTAATTACCTGGATTATTTTTTCTCGATATAGCTTTGCCTAGTTGGCATAGTTCTTGCTGCGCCCGGGAAAGTCAAGAGGGATATTCTCCCTGGTGATCCCCGTTACGGAACTGATTATCACCATCACCATCATCATCATGCAAGTGGCGATGGAGTTGAAGTAAGTAGAGCTGTTGGAGGATATGCTGGTTCTTATCCAGTGCCTGCCGTCAGGTATGGTCCAGCGAATCACGAACCTGGACAACCTATCGGCAACTATGTCGGAGACACACCGAATGTTCAGGTAAATGATTGCTGAAAGGATTTTCTTTAAAATAGATGTCCTATTTCTCGTATTTCTCATCATTCATTTCTGATGCTTCAAATTAGATACGCCCTTTTCTCACAATCAATTTTCCACAGGAACATCATCAAGTCGAACAACACGACCATGTTCCAGAGCAAACTCATGTACCCGAACTCCACCACGCAGTTCAAGAGCAACATTATCACCACGTTCAGCAGCCAACTAAAACTTACCTGAATCCCCAAGGTCAACAGAGACAATATTTAGCTCCCGTCGCACTGCAGCAACCAGCTAATCCTCAAGTGCGCGTACCTAATAATCAGGAACTTTCACTTTCCACTCAGGCTCAAACCTATCATCACCCAGCTCCTCAAGAACCAATCTACTTGACCCCAGCTCCTGAAACTGAGACCTACTTGACTCCAGTTCCAGATACTGAAAGCCACGTGACTCCAGTTCCTGAAACTCAGGGTCATCAAGAACAAACTCTTCAGCATGAAACTTACCAGGTTCCTAATCAGGTTCAAAATTACCAGGCTCAGCGAGAAACTTACCAGACTCCTAATCAGGTTCAGAATTACCAGGCTCAGCAAGAAACTTACCAAGCTCCTAATCAGGTCCGAGTTTACCAGGCACCGGTTCAAGAACAGAACCCATCGTTCCCACAAACATCATACGGGGTTCCATTCCGAACCTACGGACCACCATTCCGTACTGTTTACGTGCAATCAGGTAGGCGTAATTCAGATAGATTGAGCAATAAAATATTATAGTGATTATGATAATTTTCTATCTTCTGTACACTTTTCCTTTTTTTGTTGATGCATTTTTAATCAGATAGCAAAATTCGGGAGAATTCTGTCAAATTTGTTAACCCTTCAAGCACAGATTCCATATACGTGTATAGAACCCTTGCCTTGCTGTATGAAAATTTCAATATCTTATAATTTTCAAGATTTCTATATTCTGTAAAATGCCCCATAAAGATGAATAGCTTTCATTTGTTATACCATCTTTAAAAAAAATTAATTTCATTTTAATTAATTAATTTATGGAAAATCAAACTTTTTTCCGCTTCCGTAAAACTTTGAACCTCTCGTTTGCCGAAGAATGAAATAATCTGAGATAATTCCACAATATAGTTCAAACCATTCTTCAAAATATCCCTTAAGATTATAAAAACATAAAAACAAATGGAAAGCTTTCTTTGTTGTGAAGCGACTTAAAAATTCAAAAATAATCACGAATTTCGGCTTATTTGATCCGTAACAATTTGAAAGACCAAGCTATGTATTAACAATAGCTTTAGACTCATAAATTATTTAGATATCAATTGCATTATTTACCAACCAGTTTAGAAGCTATGAGAACAAACATTCTATTTTGCCCCAGGTCCCATCTCCCCCACTTTCCCCTAACAAATGAATAAAGATGAAAAATTTGTTTCAACAGGTGGAAGAACCCCAGAAGCATCGCCAATCCCAAAGCAGCAACCTACTCCGCAAGTCCCAGAACAAAAACCTACTCCGCAAACCCCAGAACAGAAACCTAATCCACCTACTCAGGGACCTCCCCAAGGTTTCCCAAGCTTCCCAAACTTCCCAAATTTTCCTCCACAATTTCCCCCATTCCAGCTGCCAAACCTAGCGGAAACTAGACCAGGCCAGGCTTTTTTGGGCGCCGTTGATAATATCGGACAGGGTTATCACCATTTCGTCTCAAATCTTCAAAATGGTTTCAATTCGGCACTGCAAGGATTTGGAGCGCAAACTTCAAATGCCCATCAAAGAGTTCATCCGCAATATCAGCCGTATCAGGCTGCAGGTTATCCAGAATCTGTTGTGATCGAGAGCGCTGGAAATCCAAAGTATCAAGCTGCTTATCACTCGCAACAATCGCAACTTATCGCAGCCAATGGCGGCTACACTTATTGATCTCGGCGAACTCACGGTTTTTCGAGTGAAGGACAGAATCGACAAATTCTTTCCATTCGGAATTAACATGATGACATTAACGTCATCATGATGGAATTCGGATACGCAAATTGAATAGACTTCGAAGGAAAAAAAACGGAGGAAGGCTAAGGCTTTTATCTCGTTGGTTTTCATTACCAGAATTCACCAACTTCTCATTGGCTATCGGTCTTGTATAGACGACCTACGTTAGCCTACGCATTAATCTTTAAGTGAAGTCATTTAACTGTATAAGTATTTGTAAAGAAGAAACAGATTTTTTAACGTAAATAAAATTCTTTTATTAAAAACGTTCACTTTTTTTCATTGACTCGATAATGCTTGTAGGAATCACGAGGTCTCACCAAATTCTGCATTTTTTGCGAGGATTCATTGGAGATCCTACCGGGCACTGCCATGCATCACTGAATTCCTTTGAATTCGTTAATACTGCTTTTAGCCTGACGTGTCCGGGTGAATGAGAATCTCGGAGCATCCATTTCAAGGATTTTGGAGTATGTGCCTCGCACCACAACTGACGGATGAAACAAAATTATTCAAAAAAATGGTAATTAATTCTGGTAATCCGCAAACTATTTTCGAGAGAAACGTGAATATCAAGTCGTTATTAAAATTGTTATTATGGATGATGATTAACGATTATTAGGAGCGGGGTAGAATGGACCCAATGGACAGCTGATTAATTTTTTTTTCAACCAAAGATGCGGTTTCGGTAATGGTCCGCTTTGGACATCCATTTTGACACATTAGTTGGTATTATTACTTACATGAGCAAAACCCAAAAATAACAGCTGTTCGTGCGAAAAATGCGTAAAGCCTGGCAACGAAGGTTCTTGACCGTGTTTGGCCTTCCATTTTCTATAAGCAAGGACAGCCTCACGCAGACCACCATTATCGGCAATATTCTCATCCAATGTCAATTCACCATCGACATGCTCATCGACCTGTCAATTATTCATTGCAAATTGCTGTGAAAAATTATATCCAGAAGACACTATATTATCGATTATGTTAACCGACTTGCCTCTTTCTCGTAATAACTTCCGTAGTGTTCAATAAAACACTCGGCCTTGTCTTTATACTCGAGAATTGTATCACTACTCCACCACTGCCGGAGGTTACCATCACCGTCATACAACCGACCGCTGTTGTCGAAACCGTGAGTCAGTTCGTGACCCAAAATAGTACCGATTGCACCGTAGTTCAAAGCCCTGAAAGGGGAATTTAATTTATGAACTGTTGAATTTTTTCATATGGTTGCGTACCAATATAATCGAAACCCTAAAATCATCATACTTCATCCTCCAAATTGGGAAAGTGCCTCTTTCTACCAATTACATTACCTAAAGTAGACGCTGATACGTCTAAAATTATTGGAAGACAAATTGGTAAATGTGTACTTTGATGTCTATTTTTCAAAACTCCAATTTTGTGTAAAGTTGTATTCTCATGAAAAAATGAGTGTAGATTCAATTTTTGTAGATTAAAAAAAATGGTACTTACGCCCTTCTGATTCTAGGGCGACGCTATGAATTTCATAAAGATTTAACCTCACACATTTTCAGGATGTTACAATGTGCGGAACCGTCAACTTCCTTCCTCAGGCTGAATATTTTTTGTTGAATAAATTGTCAATTTAAAATTTACAAAATATAAATTAAATTAAGATTTTCGGTTATATTAGTACGCAATCTCTTCAAATACAGATATTAAGAAGGAAGTTTTCTGGAATTTAGTAGATAGGAGGAAAGTCGAGGCAAAATGAAGTATAAATTTACAACCCCACTAGTTATATAACCTCCGTTTGCATATTACCCTATTATTTCCATATTTATGACGCCGTGATTCGCATATCAAACCTCACCCCCTCCCTCCCACACACTTCTCCAAGTGAAATAACGCGCATGCGAAAATTCTCACAGGAATCTTCTGGAAAAGTTCCCATAGGATTTTTTCTTATAAGGAAAATAGTGGGCGAGCGAGTTTTTTTTCGAAAAAATATTGTTCTACTAAATCCCAGACTTTGGCTCATTATGCTTTTAGTTTCTCTTACTCCAAGCCCAAATCGTAAAATGGAAATTGTAAAATTGCGGCAGGTATTGCTGCGTCCGTTCAAAAATGCATTAATTACAAATTGCTTCCTGAGTTTCAAGTCATAATTGCAAAATACCTTCTTTTCATACTTACTGATATGATTCGCAATGACGGTGTAGACAGCGTTAACATCCGTAGGTTCAGCGGCCCAACTGTAATGATTAATTGAGTATGAATTGCTAAAATCAAAAAACGAATAAATCGAGGCGTTAATAGAAGACGGAAAAAATTACGGTGTCATTCTAATACAACACGTGCTAAGATGCAGGGAAATCGGAGGAAAATTGAAAGAAACAGAAAGTGGATAGAGGAATGAACAGAATAGAAGAGAGAACAAAAATAAGTTATTATAATATCATTATTACTATGTGTCGTTCATGTAGTTTGGGTGCTCGATAAACTCTATCTCTGCTTTACTTATCAATCGTGCCAACGTCAGCATGTTTTCCAGGTAAGTATTATTCTTCATGTCGACCTGGGAATTCGAGAAAACTTGAACTGTTAAACTAGCCCAGAAATATTAGCCACTCCTTCATTTTACCCCTTTGTAATATTCATTGAGAGAGTTCCCATCGAAGAGCCAGTCCGGATATCCAATGACGTACGCCATTTTCTTCGATTTTTCAAGGGTAGAATATTTTGTTTTATGGTCCATCCAAGAAGTTGCGGTAACTAGGGTGGCAAATGATGCTCTTATATGTTCCAGCATTTCCACGACTCTGGGTGCTGTGGTGGTGTGGAATTTTGGATCAACGAAGAGCCATGAAGCTGCCATGCCTACGCGGTAAGAGTATTTTTATTTTTTCAATGATTTTAATAGAAATTTTCTGTGAAAATTTCATACACGTTTTGATTTTCTTTCATTTTGAATTTTCCTGCTGAATTTTTCTCATTTTCCTCAAAATTCATAACAATAATCCTGCAGACCGCCATTTTGCGAAATTGTAAAAAAAACCTTCGATAAGGCTTAAGATAAATTATTCACATAGGAAAATGTTTTGTAAAGAATATTTTCTTATTTTACCCCACCTTCCCCATAGCATATATTCCGTATTTATTCCCAATAGATAGCGTCTATTTGTGCAATTTTGTTCTAAATTCATTCCGTACATATGCAGGATATGTTTCACACAGAAATATGACCACTACATACATTCAGTACGACATAAAGCCACCATAAATACTGAATGAAGACCGCAAAAATAGACGGAATAAATTCGCCATAAAACCCAGACTTCTGACAGTATAAACTCGAACTTTATACGTAAAGGTTTCACCGAAACCCCGAGGGCGTCTCGACCATAATCCAAACTCACCCATCATGTAATTGACAACATCGGCACAGTGTATAGATCTCGGATGAGAATCCTCAATACTGATCAATTTATTGATGTAATCCATCCAAATTTTCCGTAAATTACTCGAAGAATGTGGAGCGACAACATCCACAACAGTCCACCAAACAATGCTTTCTGCAATAATTAATAACCGAGGCTGATAAACATCGCTTTCCAAATCATACTATCTAGAATTTCACAAGAAAAGCCAGAGTTACCCAATTGCTCGTCCTCGGTAGTCGCGAAGAAGAGGGCTACCTCCTGAATATATCCAAAGTTAGCTACCAAAACTCTATCTCTCCCATCCAAATCTAATTCCACGATTCCACGACATATTTCTTCAATGAATGGTCTCCAAATTTTGCGAACTGGGAGCGAACAATTCTCTCTCTTGATGTAACCATCGGTTAATTTCTGAAGATCATCGACGAGCATGTAATCACTGTCTCTTATGTCCTCATCCGATATAGACTCATTGTTTGTCGCTCGAGTCAGCTACAAGGACAGAAAAGAATGTTGAGAGGATTATTTGATGGATTTGACAAGTTCAGAGATGAAGATGCAATAGAACGGTTTCGGTGCAGAATTGTTTCAAGGGTGAAACAATGTGAAAATGAACTTTGCTTACATAGTAGAATATTGCACTTAATTCGTAGATTTGATCGACAGCATCAAGAATTCGTTCTTCCTCCGTTGATGAAATTGCGTTCGTAGGATCACAGGATCGTGAAGTCCCATTACTGATTATTTCCTTTATCACAGCAGTTATGTACGCCTTCTCAGTTACTACTGGATCCTCTCCATCCTCCTCTTCCTCTTCGGAGACTTCCGACAATTTAGACATTCTCGTTCGTAATGTTTTCAGTCTTTTTTCAATTTCTCTATCACTGAAACATTAATTTGTCGAGGGAGTTTCGCAGAAACCAAAGAGTCAGAGTAATCGCACAGTGAATGCTCAATTAACTCACCCTGGCAACGGACTGAGGGATGACGGAGAATCCAAAATTATAAGGTTTTTACTTCGATTTCTTGGATCTGGAATTACATTGAATCCAATAAATACATCTTTACCGAGAATTCTCCGGACTCTTGCAATTTTTTCAATTAAATTTCCATCCTTTTTTCCTAGTAATGCAGGCACTTTTGGTAAATCAAGGACTTTCAGAAGATTCAATAATGGCGTCAGTCCAAGATTATCCATGGAATCTAAAAAATTATTCAGAGACGGATTATAAGAAAAACATTAAATGATAAAAATTTAGAGCAAACCCAAGAAAGTAAAAAAAAAAAAAAAATTTAACGGACAATTGCCCGGGAAGAGAAGTTTATATATCGTCATCCTAGAGCCAAAAGGGCGTAAGCGTCATTTTTTAAAAATCTACAAAAATTAAATCTACATTCACTTTTTCATAAGAATATTAACTTACGCCATTTTATTATTCAGCTCGAAAAAATGGCACTTACGTCCCATTTTGCCCCACCTTACTCACCTACATTCACACAACTATTATAGAGTATTTGAGCCTGTGAAACAGCCCAAGGTACATCAGTCAAATTTTTTCTCAATAATTCTCTAACTCTCCACGTAACTCTCTGTGATTTTTCGCTAAACCAAGAATACATTGTGTTTGTATCTGGTGTTGGATGATGCTCCGACCATCTTCCACATGCATACCTGGAGAAAAAAGTACATTAGCCTTGAGCATTGCAATTAAATATTCTGTGATAATTCTAACGAATCAATTTAATGAAACCATTCAGCCTTGAAACTCCATATATATTGGCAAATAGAATAAGAGTTGATAAGTTCAGTGTACTCACTGGTAAAAGTTTTCACAAGGATCTATAGACGTGTCCATAGACTGTTTTAAACTGGCAGCTTGACAAATATAAATTATATATATTAGCGTGACAGTGGACAGCTCGAAGTGCAAATAAAAATGGAAGTTTTCAGAATAGAAATAAGTAAGTTACAATGACGTAAGTGGGAGCCTAATAGACAGGTAGAGCAAAATAGAATGTATTGAGATTGTATCCCTTGATGGATGGGTGACATTTTTTTCAAAAGATGAAACGTCGTGAAGCAATTGCGTCAGAATTTATGATTATGAAATTGGCAGACATCGAACAATCTTTTGCATTTTTAAATCGAATAAATTCTTGTAAAAAAATATTGACAAAATTTGCACTTATAGTTTTTTGAATTTTCTATATGCGCACATTTTTTATTTTTTTAAAATTATTTTTTTGGTGAAGAAAAAAATCCAAATATTTTCAGTTGTCTCAGCAAAATCAAAATTATTCGAGTCTCCACTGTGCGTCAATTCGAACCCTCATTCTTAGAAATATAAAGACCTAATAAGGTTTCAGTCTCTTCTAAAAATTGGGATAGAAGCGGTACGTAATATTCGAATGCTCCCTAATGTATTCGGGAGGAATTTCTTCATGTACTTAATGGCAAAAGATGAATCCGACCAATTATTTACTTTTCGAAATATCATCTTCATATTCAGTTACGAAAATCTTTCAGCCGTTTTCAACTTTTATTCATAAAATGTATTATTTTTTTTTGGCTAAGTGGCTTTTTGGGCTTCAGGCATCATAGGAAATTATTTATCTGTTCTGTATTAATAAACTCACCGATTCTGACACACTCCTCAGTGTCACACAGTACGAGGGTAGCCTTCACTCTTGAATCTAAAAGTGTAAATTCTCATTAATTCAATAGTCCACCTTTCTTCCACACCTAAACATTTGAATATCGTCGATGTACGTACAAAGTATTCCAAGGGTGATAACACTGACCAGCAATCCTATCATTATTAAAGATAAAATCAACAGAATAATGCTTTTCTTCCTCGTTCTTTTGAAACTGAAAGAAAATCGATGGATTATTTCTCAGTGGTTTTATTAAATTATTCTTTACTCACTATGTGTCTCGTGATTTCACTGTCACCAAATTTGCCTTACTGCCAATTGAGTAAACCGAGCGTGACT
Organism: Aleiodes sp. PSUC_FEM 10030003; assembly: GCA_018902275.1. Classification (NCBI taxonomy): domain Eukaryota; kingdom Metazoa; phylum Arthropoda; class Insecta; order Hymenoptera; family Braconidae; genus Aleiodes; species Aleiodes sp. PSUC_FEM 10030003. The sequence continues at coordinate 11,722 of JABSMS010016166.1, forward strand.
CATCCTCTGTAATTGAAGGCCAACGCAAATAAAGTAATTTATGTCATTCAAATAAAATTACTGTAATACAGACATGTCGATACTATTAATGAGTGTGTGAGATACTTACGTTGCTCGGTGCTCATGCTTATTGTCCCACTGACCGGAACGAACTGACGGCACGGAGGAACCGCGTGGGACAACCAGGTGTCCACTCGTGTACAATTTCAAACGTTTGTGACGCTTCGATCGAGCTTCCTTCGATCGTTTTTCCTTTCATCTCGGATTTCTCGGGCGGAAATCACTTGGAGGGATGAGACTCAGTGGGGCAAAATGGGATGGAGGGGTTACCGTTTCGCCCCTTTATTGGGTTTTGAATGAGCATTTTCGAAAAGTAGAGCATTTATGCGCAGAATGAAAATCAAAATTTTTTAAATTTTTGGAAAAATTCGAATTTT
>JABSMS010016176.1:0-12155 GCA_018902275.1 Aleiodes sp. PSUC_FEM 10030003
TCATTTTTATAATAGTAAAGCAAATAGCCTAACGATGAGGAAATACGAGGAGGGTATTTGTATAGGAACGTATTATAATAATAAAGTTAAGAAGCGTGTATGTAGTTTATCTTATCGAATATACTGCAAAAGAAATAGAAAGTTGAATGATTTCATTTTCGCGAGGGATATTTTCTTCACTTTCATGCAAGTTACTGTCTCGAAGAGAATGGAAAAAAAAACAATGACTGAATTCCAAGTAATGTTTAATTATTAAAATGAACAGTTACTATGAATTTAGCACGGTTAGCATATTACGGATGTGTATGCACACGTGCCGTTTGATGGGCACTACATTGTTTTAATATTTCAATTGAGTTTTGTTCGCCCAAGGTTGGGCCGTGTTAAGGTAACACTATCCAGCATATTTTATTACCACGTGGAGAATAGTAAATAAGATAAATACACTTCATAATTTACTTTATGAATCGTTAGTTTATTTCCCATAAATCTTCAGAGGCTAATTATCGTCTGTCCTTTACGTTCACAGTAGTTTATCGAAGGTTAAGAAAATTTAATTGGAATTGTTCCTTTGAAAAGATTTCGAAACAACATATTAGTAGTTGGAATTTTCCAACACGAATTTCTGAGGATTAATTTTTTTCTACCCGAACAATTTTTTTTTGCAAACTCAGGAAGCAAGAATTTTCAATCTGCTTCATGGATCAATGATACAACGATCCGTTTCCGCAAGTACAATGGAAGGCGTTAAACTGGAATTGTGTCCTTGCTGTTAAAATATGGGTGAGGCATTTGATTCATCTTGATGACCAGAGAGAAAAAGTAAAGAGCTTTATAAATAAAATGATATAGAAAGCCATCTGTCACAATGACGCGTCAATTACTGCTGGAGAAAATTAGTAGGTTATTGAGTGACTAGAGAACTGTGGAATAGAAGGAAAAAAATATGTATAAAGGGCATTCTCGATCGCGTGACCGTACCAATAGTTTGAATTGCCTGGCGGAAAGGTGAATGAGTGCAGTCATCATCGATATGAGGGAATACTCCCTTCAAAGTTGTACAGAAAATGACTTTTCCTCGATGAGTCAGTGTGCCGTGTCGGTTGGCAATCTATTTGTACATTGGTTGAGCGCACAAAAGGGACCGACTGTGGAGAGAATGTGTTGCTTCAGAGACTCCTTCTGTCACATGTTCATCATCATAACGGATATGCGTTGTACAATAAAAAATAATCAGCTATAACCAGCCACCGTGTATTAATGGAAGTCTTCTCGATTGATTCTTATTTCATCAGAGCCAGTCTAATTAAAATATCTCTCCTTTTTATCTCAGGAATATCATACATTATGAATTATGAAACGACTCATTTTCTTGATAAATTTATTGAGGTTTAAGTCTACTTATGCGTAGCACGATGTACACATATATATCCACGACACGTATCTCGACGTCATGAAAGACCAAGACACAAGCAGAATCTGTTGTGGTCTGTGTCACGTTTATTTCAATCCATGGACGCCTGTCATTATGTCTCGCTTCACTCTATTAAATCCTTTCATACGCATTTAAACACTGGCTTCTGGTCATAATTACAATTAACTCATTTTTTATTCGTTTCACAATTGATTAAACGAATGATTCATTATCATCAAACAATAAATCGTGCAAAAGATGAATCTCAAGATTCGTCATTTTCTTCAAGCATTGTTTGAAGTTGGGTAACCATCACAGAATTAATTTTAAAATCAAATGAAAAATTCACCATGGGAATGAAGTTATGAAATGTGACACTGATTTTGTTGAAGCAACGTTTTATTTTTTTAAATAGCGCAAATTCTACAAAGGTCAGCGTAATTTGATGGCTTTCGTGTACCAGTATTCTGTGAAATTCGAAGAATTCTGCGGATGGGCTCGTTGGATCAATTACGGGGGTGTATTAGTGTACAGATGGTCCGGATGAATTCAGGAAGTCCAGGTGTTGAAAGAGACGGCACGCGACTGTCTGTGACGGGTGCTCCTATTCTCGAGAAAATAGAAGCGTGTCTGAAAGAGCAAAAATCATCAAAAGAAATTATAGAAAAAAGGTGCAAGACTCTCTTTATGTTCAAGCTGTAATTCCACATAGAGGAAATTCGGGTAAAATGGACATTCCAAGGGAACAGTTTGGGATAACGATTGACTTTTAAGGGAGATGGGACAGAGGAATGCATTCATTATAAAATGAATGATAACTCCCCCAAGAATTGTTGAAAATCGATTTCGAGTAAGATGAAAAAAAAATTCTGACTAGAGCACTCGAATTTTCAAAAAAATTCCCCAATATCAATTCTAACTAATGTTTGTCATCGGAAATTCCCTCAACTTTTCAATGAAATCATTTGAAAGATACTATCTCGAATACTCTCATTCCTTTCATGTGATTCTCATCACTTAGAATCATCAAATTCCAAGTAGAATCCAATATGTCCGTTCTAGCCTACATATATTCTGCCTGCAGACATTTCTCGAACTTTCCATTGTCTAATAGAAACACTCAAGAAGCTAAAACGTCCAAGCAGTATCCACAATTTCATAAATATATCTTTAGTCTCGTTATTGTAAAGGACCACGAAACAAGACCAGTCAGACGAGATACTTTATTTAGCTGTCCCGTTATATTATCCAGAATGTGCAAAATCTCCTATTGTTTGGTTGTATCGTTAGAATTACGTGCCACTTCGTATAGTACAAGCCACACAGATACTTATATATACAACACAGCTGTAGCATTGTCGCGTACGTTACGGCAATGCCAAAGAGCAAAGTGGCTGCGGCTACAATTCTATGTCGAGATAGAGCAAAGTGGCATCAATGAAAAAGAGAGAATGAGAGAGAAGCCGCTTACTGCGGCTCATGGACCAATTTATGTCATGTCTACATACAGCTAACCGTCAGAGACAAATGTTCCTTCATTGTTTTCGAGTATAACAATAGAAAACTTGGGGTTAAAATTTTTCCAGCCATTTTAACTGATAAATGGCCCTTTCCAACCAAGGAAAAAAGGAGAAAATCAGTTGGATTGAGGATTTTCCAAAATTCACATTAAAATTTAATTGATTCAAAAAATAATTGAAAGCATATCATTTAAATTCAATTGACTCACCGTGCCTAAGGGCTCACCGGATGTTGCCAATTTGTAATTCGAAGCTCTCCCCACCACTGAGCACATTATCAACAGTGATTTTACCAGTAAATACAGTGGCCACATAAAAAGCCATCGGAACAGAATAAAAGGGAAAATGAGAGAGGGAGAGAGGAATAAACAGAAAAAGTGCGTAAACATGGCACTCGCAATGTGATTACGATTACATACGGGTGTACGAGTCTCGGATGGTTGGTCCCTCTCGAGCATCCTTCCGTCCGCAGAGGCACGGCCTCTTGGTTGTTGTCGGCATTGGTTTCAGCTCCCGGCCGGTATTTTCTGCCGTCAGTCTATGGTAGACTGCGGTGCGAGTTAGTCGACACAGCCGTTCATCCACTACTGCATCAAAACAAACACAAAAAATCTCTCTGACAAGAACGAAACACTGTTTATTTTTTTTATTCTGCTTCGTAGTATTTTTTTTCTAACGCAACGAACGATTCGAAAGGAGAATTCAAACGAACGCAAAAATTAATGATGAATTGACGAGGATAAGTAAACGAGTGAATTATTCATTGATGCTGGACTTTGAATGAATTGTTTATCTTCTTTTGTTACTTTTTTTCAAATTGTAAGAGTAGAAAAAAAATGTATCGAACATGTGGAGTTGCTTCGCTCTATGGACATTTGTTTCATATGTTTTATGCAACGAGTGCCGGAAAACCGTGAAACAAATTGGAAATAAAAACATTAAGTGAATCTAAAATAAGAGAAAATACGTTGGTGACTTAATTCAAGTCCGGGAAAGTTTTGCACATACAAATTACGGAACAATGTCCATTTCTTCCTCAGCACATAAACGATAAAGTCTTGAAACTATAATCAACATTCGCTTATCTCAATTGTCGATGCAAATTTATTGTTGACACATAAAATTGGTGACTCCAAGTGCTACTACGTCACAGTGTCAAGATTTGTTTTAGTGATAAGAATAATTCACACAGTAAAAATTCTTCACTGGTAACACGTTTAAATTTACAAATTTCTCATTAATATTTCTGAAAACGTGAAGAACTTGTACAGCGAGTTGCACGATTACTCCATACATCTATCAACGACTATAAAATTGATTGGAATCAGATCGTTATTGAAAATTGATGCTGTGAAACAAGATAAACGATTTAATGTATTCCGTGTAAATAAATTGACAACGAAAATAATCTACATGATCGTTTTAAAATTAAGTGAATGAAAGGAGGCTTATACAGCATCGCCTGTAATTAACTTGTGGACATATTTTAAATGATTTTCATTGGAAAAAGTTAAAGAGAGAAAAAAATTGTGAAATACGTGAAAAAATATGGAGACTGAAACTGCCGAGTGTTTCGAAACCGGGAGGAATTGATTCTGAGGTAATACAAAATATAGGAAGCAACGTAAGGATCTTCCGGAATGCCGTGGATAAGGTGCCTGGGCGGCGGGGGTGGTAAAGCACGCCGTGGAAAATCGCCAAGTGTCAGTCAACCCGTTCACCTGCTCGTCAAGGTTAGTTTACCCGTAATATTAATACTTTTTCATGCGATCATATTCATTCATGTGGTTTTTTTCATTTTCCATTGAATAACTCTGGGTAATTCTTTATGGAAATTTTGTTGAAATCAATTTGAAATAACCAGCAATTTACTTTGTTAATTTATGGCACTATCGAGTTTACCAGCGGAAATTGAACGAATAATACTGCACATACTTTATGCAATGCAAACAGAGATAAGGGTAAAAATTTAAATCGTTGAAATGCACGATTGATAGCCATTTTAAATTAAGTAATTTAATTTTCTTACACGATTTTCATTGTAAATCTCTCTGATTATCAAATGTAGATTTTTTTTGAAGAATCTTGAAAAGTTTACTTAGACATTCATTTTACCGTCTTTTCCCCATAAAAATTTGTTTTTCCCTGATAAAACTTTTGCACAAACTCCTCCTCCAGTTCATAAGAAAATGTTTTGAATCGTGAAATAAATGTTTATTTGTTGGAGATGACTTGAGGCAAAGTTTCAAAAAAGAGATAACTGTCTACTAACTTGGTTGAATGTGAAAAGTTTATGATAGACAGCAGAAAGGTGCTCTTGTTCATTGGAATCGATGAAAGGCACGCAACCGTTCTTGTCGCGGCACTTAACGGATTGTCGCGCTGTCACATAACTTTCATTTCTTTTCATTCATCTGATATTTTTTCTTTCTAATTCTGAGGAATTGTTGAAAAGAATGAAACAAACTGATATGAAGACAATGATGTATTTCGAAGGAAGCACAGCTAATGCTCATTCGTTTCATCGTCACGAGCGCGGCTTCGATTTTAGTATTTAGTTACCTACCGTATATTATAAGCCGCTGCTGCTCGCACGCTTATGGGGTGGGGAGGGCATGGGCTCTGTTATTATAACCGTACTATTATCAGCCAAGCTGTACCACCTGTACAGATCTCTTACCACGATTCTTTCCTTCATTCTGAAGTCGAGTGCCTTTCGCTTCAACAAAGATCTGCAATTAAATTGATCACGCCCACTTGCTGCCTTTTATACTTAATTCACAAGAATTCTTGTGGAAATTGTTTCATAGATGCCTTTTTAAATATCATGAATTCTATACATTCTCGCAAATTGCTTCAATTTCATGGAAGAAATCAGATGAAAAGTTAAGAAAATTGTTTGAAGAAGTTTTGAAACTTTTTCAATTGACGCTAGGAAATTCGGGTAAATTGATCTAATGAGTTTAGAGAACGTATGCCAATTGCCATCTGCCCGACATGTTACCCTCCCGTCCTATTTTTGGTGCCAAGGACATTTTTCCAGAGGATTCACAACTATTGTGCGCCACATGCTGTCAAAAACAAACTTTCGTATATACTCGGTGGGGCTTTCCCCAACATCAGATTTAATTACTAAAACTTAGTTGACATGGTGACAATTTTTCTTTTTCAAGCGATATTTCTGGATAAAAAAGTTTTATGGAACTTTATTAATATATCAATGACAATATTCCATTGATTTATGGGCAATATAAAGAGCATTTTAGCCTATAAAAAAGATGGAAAGATTGAATTGAATCTGTTTAGAAGAGAATGATATTCCAATGGTATTAAGATGAATCGATCAGATAGAATAAAGAAAGGAGGGGTTACGAAGGTGCAACTGATGACCCCTCATGAATTATGAGAAACCCATGAATCTCAGAGCTTACGTTGCATTCCGCCTATGTTCCTTATTTCGTATTATTATGTTTCATCCTACACTCGTTCGAAACTACATTTTTCTAGGTATCAGGAAAAATCAGTTTCCTCAAAACTTTTACAACTTTCATTCTAATTGGTACCTTCTATCTTTTAATGCCTTTCTTTTTATGACTTTTTTCCTCCATTTGAACATGCCAAGCATTGAATTATGTATATGAAGATTCCATTAGTGAATTTATATTTATTTTTTTACTTTTTCCGACAAATTGATCGGAGTAATGTACATTTTACGACAGAAGAAAAAATTATTGATACTGAATATGCCACAGACATGATCATTTGCTTTCTACTCTATCTGTTATTATTCACTCTCTGGGGAGATTTAAAGCACAACTAGATAAAGTATTTAACCAGAGACTGACGATAAATCTTCCAGGGATGCTTAGAAAGCCTTTCGGTTAAATTACTCAGTGATAATTGGATGCGCTGCGGGTGTTTCAAAGTGGAAAAATAATGTAATAAAAAAAATCTCTGCATCGCATCAAGGCATCTGGGAACTGTTTATTGTAAAGTCTCGTTTAATAATCATCAGTTCTTTGACTGAGTTTAAAGGAATATGAGAAAAATCGATTCTGGACCGAAATCTTTTGCACGACGGACTCGAGCACGTTGGCAACTTGAGACAACCCTTGGCTTCCGGCTTCAAGTAATTGGCCTAAGTAAGCTGAGGGCACTGCTGGTGACTCAAGTGTGGGATTTTGAATGAGGGTAGCAGAAAAACACGAGTGTGCAGCTTGTTTGGGTACAAATACACCTGGTTATCAAAGCTGAAAGATCATTCAAACAAATTTGCACGTATTCATAGCCTTAGTAAATTATAGTTTCAGTTTATTCAATTCCAAATGGACTCTTGAAATAAATTAACTTTGAACATCAGAGCGGAAGAATCGGTGTCGAGTTTAATTTGAGCTGAAACGAAGATTCGGAATTCGAACGGACAGGGGATTCTTCGTATGATAAAAATAACCATGACGAATTTCACGCTCTTTCGAGCCATTTTTTATTTTCACAGACTGATACATTTACACATCAGGGCGCGAGAATTTGGGCTCTAAAAGGGAAAAATTTTTTGTTTCCTTTCTTCCTTTCTTTTTCATTGAAAAAATAAGAAAATAAATAATATGATTTTCCCCCGTTGGAATAGAGATTTAGAGTTTTATATTTCTTTGTTGTGGTGGAGAAAAAGTAAGGGGAAATACTAACGATGGATAGAAATCGGTATTTCCAAAGCTTTTAAGATATTTTTCATTCCTGTAATTTGTTTTATTTTGACAGGAAAGAATATCCGTTGAGATTGTGTCAGGTCATGGCTCAAACTACTCATATAAAGGTAGGACCCGGTCTTCTATTCTTCTTATGCCCTTGAATAGGACTCATTCGGCAACCCCATACACAATAAATTCTCCAATGGTGAATGAATAAAGACTCCCCTCGACTCTCAAAGCCGCCCATTTAAATATCTTTGAGCAACACGTTAATATCCCATCGTTTTGCGTTGGCACGTTCTCTCGTGTTCAATCACCATTAAGTTGAGGTTTATTTGTTCACCTTTTTTCTTCATTCCGTATAAAAAGAAAAGTAAGATCTTCTTTTTCTTTATATTTTTGGAAGGAAAGCTAGATAAATTCCTGCGAATGATGCTTATGTATCATTTTGAAAATTGTTAATGGAGATTGATGAGTTTTTCCCATACCAGTGCCAATTGAGGCGTTTTTATTTATGGACTTTTAATTAATATTACTTCATCATGCGGGTTAAAAATATTGCTCTTAATTTGTGCCACCATCCAAATTCGTTTCCACCTTTTTTCCCTCCATTTTTTTTCTCTTTCAGAGGAGATAACAAATGTGTGAACTTTTCACACGAACAATGGGGGTCAGCGGAAGACCCCTGGACCATAATTCTTCAATTCTAAAAAACTGTTATCATATTTCGCTTTTTCGGTGTCAGTTGAAATAAGAGCAAAAAAAACACAAAAGTCTCCAGTGAAAAATACCGACGACGTATTTCATGTAAAATTAGCATGAACCAAGTAAGAATAAAGCGATGAGAATTTTGGAGCAAAATTCATGTAATCTATAGTACAAGTTCAAATTGCATATTGGTTTCCACTCAATGAACCGAAGAAAAGGCCGGAGTTTAAAAATCGAGAGATTTCTTATTTTTTTTTCTAAAGACCTCCCATCGCGATATAGTTTCCAAGCAGACCGGACGCTCCTCATGGGCTTCCTTTGGGAAGAAATTCCTATAACAGCCAATCGACCTAATCTCCGTTCACCTGGGATGTGTACACATGAATTGTTACACACACATGTAGAAAATCTTCCTCGGGATCTCGGATTACGCTTGGGCGAAAAATTCTCAAACGACAAATAACATCGGTGTCTGAGGTGTCTCGAAAAACTAGTTTCTCTCCTTCCCCACCTGATGAAATCGTCTCGTCTTCCCTACCGTTGTAACACATCACGGATTTATATCTAGCTACCAAGAGTTAAAATATCTCTCAGGGCCAGTGGTTGTTATTTAGTCATAGTACTTCAAGGGTTTCATTCTTTTTCTCTCAAGATTAATGTGGCATTTCGAGTGGTTCCTCCTTCAAGCCGTGTCATAACACGTGGACCCGAATTTTGTAGACTACTGCGTCATCATCAATCTCGTATTTTCTTTCATATTAACTAGAGTACACTTATAAACCAGACCCTCGTATTTCCTTTTTCATTATTAAAATTACCCTGGTGAGTTTTTACAACTCGCTTAACATTTTAATACAACACGGAAACACGAAATTAAATGGACAACGCATGAGCTCGTAACGAAATTGCAGAGAGAAAAAAAAAGAATTAATTCGAGTTAGATAATAGCTACAGTTGTTACAAACACATATTATTCAGCACTATTTAATTCACGTTGAAATAATTTCAATGAACATTAGCAATAAACAACTTTATTCAAATATCAATTCATGCATCTCATACAAATTTATCTCATTTGAATGGAAGTTTTGTATCGATGATGTAAAAATATTTAACACTGAATTCATTTTGTGGCCCAACAATGCATGAATGATTAATAGAAGGATAATAAAATGAGTGAGAAGTGATGCGAGCGATCTTGAGACTGAAAAAGAATGACCAGACAATAGTGCTACCACCAACAAAATGTATAATTTAAAATTAAAATGAAGTGAACGAGTGAGAATCACGCCTTCGCACTCGATCTTGATCATCTTTCGCGATATTATCGCATTAGCATGAGTTATTCGAGCCGCGTGAGGTCAAGATAGAGGATTTAAAGTTGAAAATACAGTGTACCTTTTTGTTTGCCGGCCATGTGCTACATATTTCATTGACATAGTTCAGTGAAAAGTAATTTTTTATATGTGCCTCTTTTTCTGGCTACCGAGTTGATTTATATTTTCACTAGAATCGAGCGCAATGAAAATAGGGAAAAAAGAGAGGAGGGAGGAGAAACAATCCCTTAATCATTTTAACATGCCCGGTGGATCGCCTGGACAAACACACTCCAAACGGATATTGTGAACAGGAATGTATGTGTTCCCACGCGATTCACTGTTTCTCTTTCGCACTGGGTGCGCCTGCGTCAACAAGCTACTGGTAAACTCTTATAGGTATACTCGTGGAGTATATATAATAATATATACCTCTGCACATCTCAGTTTCCATCTTTTTCTACCATATACTTATTAGAGTCCTCTACTTGTACACAAACCACACCAAAGATTTCTACATTACATGCGTAAACTTCAACGTGTTAATTTACCAGGTATCTAACTCTGCACATTCAAGAAGCAAAAGAAGTATATTTTCTCTTCTGATACACATCGACACGGTCTTTAACCTTGCAGTGAAAACTCACGAGAACCATAAATTTTCCAACGAAAGTGAATTTCCTCCTTTTATTTCTATCTTTTAACTCGTTAAACCAGATATCCATCATGAATAATTTAATTTTTCATAAATTATGTCGACTATTCTGTACTCATTAATGAAAACTTTGAGATAGTGATAAGATGATGGAGTATGTATTTTACAAGTTACAACACATAATATATAGCTTTAGTTAACTGTCGCGACTGATCATGAGTTGATTATTACACAGAATTTCGTGGGCGTTCGGAATACAATGGTGTACAAAACCGCTGTTAAACTTCTTCTCATTAATTCTTTTCTTCTAAATGATATGATTACAAATAATGACAGACATTGAATCCATATTTGGGTGTCATGAACCGATGTTATCAATTTTTTTTGTATCCAGAACGAATACTTGACTTCCAGTTGTTGGTTCTTTTTCACAACGTCTTCGAATTCTGGCTGCTACTAGTGGTGTGAAAAGACTCGCATCTGCTGTTGGAATTGGCACTTTAGAGAACTTTCGAACAATGAGGCTCGCAATATAACCACTAATGATGGTTGAAATCATTCCAATTGGCGTATAATAGAGATAGGATAGTCGGTGAATGTAGAGATAAGAAGATAAATCTTGTGGCCTATGGTAGAAGAATAAAATTGATATTAGAATCAGGCAGAGGCTCTATAATGAAAGTAATAAATTTGACATACGGTGGTAACGGAGGTGGCTGAATCAAAGTGGCATTTGAGCATCCTTGAATAGATAATGGCAATTTTTGTGGGATTGGTTTTGGTGCAAACGCAACCCACATATTGAATATGAGTGATAAAATAGTTCCAGTCACTGCTCCAGTTTCATTAGCTGATTCGAAAAATATTCCCAATGTAAATAATCCAAGAATGGGTCCTCCTATCGCTCCATGAATAGCCGTTACTGCTTGAATTAATGTTCCAAGCTGGGAGGCAAGAAATGCGATAGCCAAACTCAAGAAACCAATTGATAGCGCAAGCATTTTTCCGTAAAATGCTTCTTTATTCTCTGGAATCTCGCGGCCGAATTTTCTATATATTGGTTTAACATAGTCTGATAATGCTATTGCCGAGAGGGAATTCAAAACTGCTGATACAGTACTCAAACTTGCACTGAAGACACCAGATACAAAGATACCAGCGAGACTTGGTACTTTTGTCATGCGTTCCTTGGCGAAGAATGGCATTATCATGTCGTGTGATTTTATTTTTCCAGCCATCACCGGATCACAATCTCGGTAATAGGTATATAATACCAAACCTGAAAAGGAGACTGTGGTGGTAAGGGAGAGTGTTAGAGGAATATTGAGAAATAAAGCTTTTCGAGCATCAGTGATTGACCTGGAAGAAAATATTTTACAAACATATGGCATCCAATGAAATTGTAAAAGTTGGGTCTACTTACTTAGCCGTCAACATTCTTTGAACCTGAACCTGACTAGTGGCATATAGTGAGAGAAAGAAAAAAGTTCCACCAATGGACAGGGTCCAAAAAGTATGTCTCTCAGTCGGATCAATATTGAAGCTATGAAATTCAAGAATTATTATTTGAGAAACTTACTGGAGAAAATGATAGGAGAAGGTGGGGTAAAATGGACACACCCTAGTTTTAGAGCGAAAACTGATTTTCAGAAAATGACATATAAAAAATTGAAAAATCGATGAAAAAAAAATTTGAACTACGTAAATTGATGGGAAATGAGCTCACCTTTCAGCTGATTTTTGAGTTTTTGTGCGACGACCAATAGAACTGGAGATATTCCCAAAAAAGTGAATTTTTTCAAGTCTTGACCGAAAACTCGAATTTTCAAAGAAATAAAAAAAATTAATTTTGAC